>JAFLJL010004531.1:0-16484 GCA_018398815.1 Conus ventricosus
GCTAGATTTTGGCATTTACTGACGCTTTCGCGTTGCACCGTAGGTTAGTTCGTAAAAGTCACAAAGAGTCGTTTCGAAGTAAGGGGCAACGCACTGAGAGCATTGTCACTTATAGAAACTGCACTTGAGGACCGCTGCCACCATTCAGATCCAGGCACCGAAGACAGACGAACACCCTAATGAAGTTTTGTGACCAATATAATCTAGACCAGAACGAAAGAAAGAAGTGGCCATGCCGAGCTCGTTGGTCTCTCTGCGCATGCGCGTCTCTTACAACCGAATTCTATCACACTCAGGTATTCGAACAACCGAATGAGGCCTGTTTTGTGCCTGTCTTCCTCTGCCATGGCAACCTGATGGTAGCCACTTGCCAAGTAAGAGAGTGGAAAATGCATCTAATGAATCATCTATCCTTGGGAGACTGAGAGGATAGGCATCTGGTATGGCCTTCTCATTTAGGCAACAGTAATCGACGCAGAGGCGGATAGAGTTTTCCTTCTTTCGACAACTACTACCGGGGATGCATAAGCACTGGAGCTTTTGGGGCAATCTTTCTGTCCATGAGAGTTTGGATATGCTCCTTTACCTCCTAAGTACTGCGTTGGTGGGATTCTCCGAAAGGTTGAGGCCACAGGGACATCATCTTTAAGGCGGATCTTGTGTGTGTGGCCCTGTCTGTGTACCCCAGTCACAGTCCATCGCGGATCAACAGGTCGCATTGGCTTTTAGCAACTCCTTTAGCTGCTGCTTTGGCTGTCAGTGCAGTCTGTACCCTCCACGTTAACGGGGCACTCTCCGCCTTGTACCTCACTGCCCCTGTCAGTGGAGTTAACTGAGACTGAGACATGGATGTGATTGCAGCTAACTTCCACTGACACTTTGCCTGGGGGCAGCTCCTGTTTGAATAGCTGCACTGTGCCAACTCTTATCCCTGGCCTCAAGACAACGCCTTCGTCATTGACATTAATGACCTGAACGAAAAAACAATTGCCTTTGACCTTGCTTACCATGGGTGGAACAAGCAAACCTTTGTGACTGAAGTCCGGAAACGGCTCAGCCAACACTTCCTGATCCTGCAGTGTTCTATCTACTGCCCCAGTTGCCCTGAAGCTGGTTACTGCCCGAGCGGGATATACACCGACTCCCTTCCTGCCATCCGTGCAAAACCTTGCACCACTGGGGCGCTGACATCTGGCATTACCTCCCGCAACACATTCATCCCTAGGATGACAGGAACATCCGATGCGGATATAGAGGGCCTCACCAGAATGCCCTTACCCCATACCGTGATGCCCCAGATTTCCACGTCGGCTTCGAAATATCCTACGTAGGGAATGTCCACGCCATTTAGCTGCAGTGACTCGCAGCCAACCAGCCACTGGTTGTAGGGGAGAGTTCTTGAATGTGCTTTCCCCCATCATGGTGACCTGTGACCCAGTGTCAGCAAGGGCATCAACTTCCTTGTTGTTAATCAATACCTTGGCATACAGACATGTCCCTAGGATTTTATGGAGTGAGCCGAAGGTTGCCCCTCAGCAGTGCGACTCGTCACTACTGAGAATGTCGTTTCCCTGCCTCAGCAGATCCGAACAGTTGCGGCGAATATGGCCTGGCCTGTCACACCCCAGACATTGGCCTTCCATCTCTGGCAAGCGGCAGTTTCCGTCTGCCTGCCACACCCCCTGATTGTGGCTTTGGGCGCTTCTCTTCACAGAGCTGCTCCTCCATCTGTTCTCATCCTGCCCTCCATTTTATCTAATTTCGCTACAATGGCCTCCATGGCTTGGATCTGCTTGACAGATGCCTCCGCCTGAGCCGAGACAGCTTCCTTAGCACCCTCTTTCTCCTCAACTTCCATCCATCTTAGAGCCTCATCTCTAAGCTCTAAGAAGGAGAAATTTGGGATTTTGTGTGTCTGCTCTCTCAGACGCCTTCTCAACTGACCATTGCAGAGACCAGCCACAAAATGGTCTCGAGAAATTTTTTTGATCCAGCGGCTGCTGTGTTGCATCCTCTTCTGCTGCCTCTTCATCACATCCGTAAAATGCTTTATTCAGCCTGTGGGAAACTCCCTAACCTCTTCACACCCCCTCTGTGTGAATGGAGTAAAAGGTCCCCATCAGCTGACTGACAGACTGTTGCTCCCCCACACCTTATGTAGAATTTCGAAAAGCTTAGCGGTGTCCTTTGTGTCATCCTTGGGATGACACAACATGCACTCTTGACACATTCTGTCAAGTGGTTATAAATGACATCTATCTTTCATATTGAACCGCTTCTTGGAGACCCCTACTTGAACTCTTCCACCGTTGGGTGACCTGTCCCTGAAAATGCCTTGATTGATTTTTCCCTTGGAGCTATAATGCCCTCGGAGCATTATTTTTCCAAGCTGCTAGTTCTTCAGCAATACTTTCTAAGGTCACCTCTGCCATCTGAAAAAGAATAGATTAATACTGAAAGTTTACGCTAGAAAAATAAGAACACTAGCAAAAAAGGGAAAGTTGAAATCCTAGAGATATCAGTACACATTACAAGGAAAGGCTTAAAAAAAAATTCCCACACTGACAGATACTATGCTCGTACTCTAACATCAATCTTTCAACTTCTAACTCATGCACAACAACATCCAGTCCATGTCAGTTCACATTGTTTAAAGCTCAGCTGATCAACAGGGTCATATCACGGCAGTCCTTCCATTAAAAAAAAACAACAACCCCATATCAATTCACAAACAATCATCGGATACACCATTCAATCATTGTGCCACGACAGTTTCCCATCATGCTGAAATCAGCTTCAGGGTCAGCTCCTTCACAAAACAAAGATCTGGCCTGCCATCTCCACCGCACCGTAGGCATCAATTCAGCATTTCAATGAAAAAATGAAAACCTTCCTTGCTGTGACTTCATATCCAAGGGCCTGATCCCGAGTCCTGAGGTTGGCACTTGTTCATCCTGCTCACAGCGCCATTGTGTAGGCAGTCAAGGGAAAGAGGGAGGAGAGCCATCCATCCATCACCCAAGACCGTGTTGACGTTTGACTTTTGTTTATTGTCAGTACATCAGAATCAACCAAAACCAAACCAGCCTCAGGACAGGGTGTTGAGACACACCCCCGTTCATCTGTCCAGGCCACCTCTCTGGTGTGGAACAGGCGTCCTCTCAAAAGGTAATCATCTTTGCGTTGAGTCTATGGCTAACCAGCATGAAACAGGTTTTCCTTTCTCAGATGAACTGGCAAGAGCTCTGCTAGCTGTGACAAGCAGTGGGGAAGAGATGGCATTTTGGCGGGAGCTGGTAATATTGCCTCCTGTTTACACCAACAGCTAATACGCAGCAGAATATAGCCCTGAGCTTCAGTAGATAGCAGTATTAATTAATGCTTTGTCATTACCATTAACAGATATCCATAAATGTCTGGTAGTTTTGTGCACATTCCTAGACAGAGATTGTGCCAAGTAGACTGATTAGTTCACAAACCAGCTATTGTATTCCTACTGGTCCACTGGCATTCTCAAAGATCATTCTGGAACCAAGCTAATTTGGCACCAAGGAGGATAACTCTTTCTACAAAAGGTCAGAATTCACTTAAATCCCTATGCACTTGCACTACCCTTATCAGCTCTACTACAAAAGGTCAGAATTCACTGCAATTCCTATGCACTTGCACTACCCTTACCAGCTCAACTATAACAAAAGAATAAGAATAGCAACAATAAAACGAAACATGCTCTTCAATGAGCATGAATATTAAAGATTTACAGAAGTAAACTTCTGTCCAGCCACATCAGTGTGTTGTCAGTGGCTGGATTGACTGATGCTCTATGAGTCGTCTGTTTCACCTTAAGTTTCTGAGCACAAGCGTTGTAATGCCCTGTGGTGTATCCAATTTTGTGATAGACTATCACAATGCAGTCATCCACATTCCTTTTCATGCATAGGCCTATCATTGTGCACACTGATGTTTTCGAATGCATCTTTGACGACAAGAATTGTTTTCAAATATTTTCGCAGTTGCAATAATGTCAAGTTCACCAATGCTAGCTGTCGGATTTGACATGTGCCACAGACGGTCATCGAGAGAGGCGAAACGAATGTTCTGGGAATATCAGCGTTCAAGATTTCAGTGTAGTTTTGTCCCAGCGAAGCCAAGAGTTCATTGCCGTTCTCTACCATTGACGAAATCACAGCAGCCCTGAGACTATCTGCAAGTGCTGTTTCCTTCACTTCATGCATCAACGAAAGTGGGATTTTCTTTGACTATGGAAAAGGCCTACGATACAACCTGGAAGTCGGGGATACTTCATGATCTCCATGATCTGGGTTTTCGAGGTCATCTTCCGCTTTTCATTCAAAATTTTTTTGGCAGAACGACAGTTTCAGGTCCGGTTGGCACCACTCTCTCTGATGTCCACGTCAGGAGTTGGGTGTTCCACAGGGACATACTGTCTCCTGCCCTCTTTAGTATTAAAATCAACAACATTGTTCAATTCGGTTCAGCAGGGTTCAGACTGCTCATTGTTTGTGGATGATTTTGCTGTTCTACGCAACTGGAAGCCTGTACCCGATTTGCCCCGGGCGCAGGCTCCAGCTTTGCGTAGATAAAATCCATCGGTGGGCAGATGAAAACGGTTTTCACCTTTTCTCCAACAAAGACGCAGTGTATTCACTTCCATAATTTCCGTCAGTTTTTTCCAGATCCTGAACTTCAAGTAGGAAATCTCCATTCCAGCTGTTAAAGAGGCCAATTTCTGGAGTCATTTTTGACCAGAGAACTTAACTTTCTCAGCCACATCAAACACCTCAAAACTTGGCCTTGCCAGAAAGCACTGAATATTCTGCGGGTTGTAGCGCACACCGACTGGGGCGCTGATAAGAAAACTTTGTTGCACCTCTACAGAGCCCTGGTCCGTTCCAAACTGGACTAACGGTTGTGCTGTGTACGGCTCCGCAAGATCGTCTTACCTCAAACTCTTGGACCCTATCCACCATCAAGGGCTTCGTCTCTGTCTTGGAGCATTCCGCACCACCCCTGTGTACAGCCTGTACGCAGAGGCGGGTGAATCTTCACTGTCCAACCGCAGGCTGAAACTGTCTTTGAATTATTATATTCGACTGTTCTCAGAACCGCAGAATCCTGCCTATGACTGTGTCTTTGACCCTCCGTTCCAAAGTAAGTTTGAAAACAACCGAAATGTATTCCGCCGTTTGGTCTCGTATGTGGCCTCATGTGCGGAATGCAGTCTAACCTAGGAGTTTGTGTCGGATTTTTCCAAGTTTTCGGATCAACCTCCGTGGTCCTTTTTCACACCAGAGATTCGTTTCGGATCTTGCGGCTTTTCGCAAAGAGTCTACCAGCTCTCTGGCGTACAAGGCTTTGTATGCTGAGCTCTGTTCCAAATTCCCATCCTGTCAAAACGTTTTCACTACGGTTTCCAAGTCTGAGGATGGGGGGCCTTGCGCCTACGCCCTGGGGCCCTTCCAATATGTTGGAACATACACTTTTCCAGAGTTTCTTTATTCCGCTAACTTATGCTCGGTACTGGCTTTGAAGAAAATCTCCATTTTTCAAAGGGGGATTTTTCGGGTTTTTTTCGATTCCTGTCAGTTTGGGAGGCCTAGCTTCCCGCAACCTCGCTCCGAACTTTTACTTTTTAAAAAAATTTTAGCAAGTTGAAGGGGGAGGGTTTTAAAAACATTACTCTTGTTTGGGGGTTCCTGGTCATTTGGCAGGCGGGAAAAAAAAGGTTTTAATCTTTTTACCCAAAAGAACCCACAAAGAGAAACTGCCCCAACGTTTATACCCCCTGCTCAATGTGAAACCCAAAAATTTAAACGATTATTGGAGAACTCGCAGGGGGTTTGGAACATACAGATGAAAACAAATCTTTCAGACCCTCCAAACCTTCGGACTTCCTCCTCTTCAGGGGTTTCGTAAAGGGAAAGGGTTCTGGCCGCTGCACACCCCCATTGTATTTTACCCATTTTTACCTTTTTAAAAGGGAAGAAGCTCTGGGTGCATCCATGTCATGCGCCCTCACAATGAAACTGTTCTTTTGATGTTGGGGCTTGCACAGTAGACCAAAAATTTACGGCGGAGTCCATGAAAATCCTTTCAGGGGTGTCCCGCCTGACGGATCCTTGATTTTTTGGGGGGGAAAATTAACTTTTTTATCTGATTTTTGGGTTTTTACGCAAAAGATTTTTAACAAAGTTTCTTGTGCGTTGTAACGAGTTTTAACAGATTGTGAAAGTTTTTATTTTTTTATTTTTTTATTTTTTTTAAAGATGGTGAGTTTATTTTAAAATGGTGACAGCCCCGATTGGCCCTTTGCGGTCGGCTGGGCTATAACAACATTTTCTTATCTTATCCCTTGCAAAATTTTTGGCAGTTCGGACGGGCTGGTTGGGACCAAAACAACACTTCGAGAAAAAAAAAAACTACTCCATCTCCCTTTGCAAGATTTTGATGACCCGGTAGTTGTTGAGCCCACATTTTCCGGGGCGAGAACAGGCCAATGGGGTTGGTTCAGAGGTTTACTTGTGACAAAAAATGGGCGGGATGTGGCCGGTTTGTCCTTGACGCACGGCCTAGGGCTGCTTCCCCCTCGGGTGCAGACGGACGAACCACCGCATCACTCGTGATGCCCGTGCCAGACTGCTCACACACTCTGCTCTCTTGGTCCCTGCACAGTCTACTCTGTCCTCAGCCGCTGCTATGGATGTTGCAATGAAGTCAGCATCGCTGAAAATGTTGCGATTTGGTGGCCAAATCCCAGCTTTTTCAAACCCGTTCACAGCAGTTCCCACCACTGAAGCAAGCCTGAAACTGGTAACTCCACAAATAGATTTTTCTTTCTCTGCTTATAAGAAAGAAAGAAGACCAGAGTTTTTTAACATCTTTTTTTTTTTTTTTTTTAGAAAAGAAAGAGAAACATAAACGTCGAACATTTCTCTATACGTATGGTTCCAAATTGGAAGAGAAAGTTGCTGCAGCATCGACATCTGCTTCGGGCCTGAAAGACCGTTCTTCTATTTTACTGCAGAATTAGAAGCACTATACTTGGCTTTAAAGACTGTGCAAAGTTCAGCTCGAAAGTCTTTTGTTAAAGTCGTTGATTCTCTCTCAGCTTTACAAGCTCTTAAATCATCAACTTGTGACCATCCCAAGTTAATATCCATTTTAGAACTTTTAACCGAACTCCCTGTAGATAAAGAAGTTGTGTTTTGGTGGGTCCCTAGCCACTGCGGCATTACGGGCAATGAGATAGCGGACAGACAAGCAAAGAAAGCGTTAAATGATCCTGTCGAGCGATCCCATCGGTTACCATATCCGGATCTTAAACCGCTAATAAATAAGTTTGTGAAGAAACGTTGGCAAGATGACTGGAATTTGGAATCGGAAAACAAACTCCATGAGATATTGCCAGACTTGTCCGAATGGTTAACTTCGGTTTGCAAAACCAGCAAAGAGAATGTGTTTTAAGTAGACTGCATATTGGACATAGTTATGTTACTCATTCTTTCCTTTTATAGGGAGAAGATCGCCGCCATTGTTTTGCATGCGATTGTGTATACATGTAACACTCTTAAGCATGTGTTGACTGAGTGTGATGATCTCAGTGAGATCAGAGGAAAATATTTTGATAAAATGTCACTTGGTGAGCTTTTTAGAAATGTGCAAGTATCTGTGATATTTCAGTTTTTAAGAGATGTGAACATTTTTTGTAAGATTTAGTTCCCTCCGGGAGTTGCGACCTTGTCGTGGTCGGAGGGCTTGCGTGGTCCAGTGATCCCTTAGGCTTTGCTGGCGGGGGCATCAATACTTGGAGATAGGCTGGTTTTTTTCAAGCTGCTTCTTGGTCCGAAAAGCCAAGATGCTGTCTGGCCTAAGCTTAACGTGGTAAGGAGTGATGCCCCTGGTAGGGCTTCCCATGTCAGATAGGCTAAGGGTGAGGATCCTGACTAAGAGTAACCCGCCTTTCTCCTTTTCTTGTTTTCTGCCTTCCTTATTTGGCCCTTTTCTATCTTCGTCTCCCCTTCAAGTCTTCTGAGAAACTGTCCAACGTTATATCCCCTGCTCAGATGTGAAACCGAAAATTAACGATTATGTGAGAGACCTCTGGCAGGAGGATTGGAACACACAGACGAGTAACAAACTCTTTCAGATCCGTCCAAACCTTAAGGACTTCCTCCCATCTACGTCGGGAGGTCGTAAAGAGGAAACGGTTCTGTGCCGGCTGCACACCGGCCATTCGTAATTTTACCCATTCTTACCTTTTAAAGAATGAAGAAGCTCCGTGGTGTATTCCATGTCATGCGCCACTCACAATGAAACATGTTCTTTTAGAGTGTTGGGACTTGCACGATGTGAGACACAAACATTTTACAGCGGAGTCCATGAAGATCCTGTTCAGGGATGTCCCGCCTGATGTGATCCTTGAGTTTTTGAGAGAGATTAACATTTTTCATCTGATTTAAGATTTTACGGAAGAAAGATTTTTAATGCAATTTCTGGTGCGTTTCTAGACGATGTCATTTAATGAGATGTGTGAAAGTTGGTGTGGTTTTTTTTTTTTTTTTTTTTTTTAATGACTGGTGAGTTGATTTTAACGTGGTGACAGCCCTGATGTGGCCCTTTGCGGTCGGCTGGGCTATAAGCAACATTATCTTATCTTATCTTATCTTCTTTTCCACACTCCTTTTCTCTCTGTGGTCTCCTTAAGATCCGCCGCGTTTGCCGTGCGGTGCGACCTGTGTCGGAGGGGAATGAGATCCTGGTGATTGAGAGGGCCAGTGCTCTCAACACATCACTTTGGCTCGGACCTCTCCTAGACAGGGAGTACACTTTGACCCGGGTGTACTAATCGGCTCCCCTTCTTGGGGGTGGGTCAAGACAGACAGTCCCCCTACGGCCAAGTAAACCCCTGCAGTGCTCTGTTTCCGGAGTTGAGCATGATCAGGGGGATAGGGTTGGTGGCTTCTGTTTGTCGTATGTCTCTCCCGAAGCCTGGAAGGGGTCAAGACATTGTTTCTTGGCCCTCAGCCATATTAAAAACCCCAAAACTGCTTGCCAGAAGGCACTGAATATTCTGCGGTCGTAGCACACACCGACTGGGGCGCTGATAAGAAAACTTTGTTGCACCTCTACAGAGCCCTGGTCCGTTCCAAACTGGACTACAGTTGTGCTGTGTACGGCTCCGCAAGTTGATTTTAAACGTGGTGACAGCCCTGATGTGGCCCTTTGCGGTCGGCTGGGCTATAAGCAACATTATCTTATCTTATCTGTAAGATTTAGTTGTTGTTTTTATATTTTAAGGTTGCAAATAAAACCTCTTCTTACATATGCAGCTGACATTTGGGGCTTACATGAAAATTCGATGATGGAAAAAGTGCATACGTATGCTATGAAGCGTTTCCTTCAAGTACCTATTCATTCATCCAACACCGGTTTATATGGAGAGATGGGCAGATACCCTTTGTACATAAGTACATTTGTGAAATGTATTAAGTACTGGTTGAAGATGTTGAAGCTACCCCAGTCCCATTTTAGCAGGCAAGCCTATGATATGATGTTTTTAGAAATGGAAAAAGGTAAAGAAAACTGGCTCATAAAGTAAAGAAAGTCCTTTCAAAACAGGGTTTTTGGAATAGGTGGATGGCCCAGGAAGTAGGGAATGAGCAACAGTTCATTGCGGAATTTAAAGACAGGCTTATTTGTTCTTTTAAACAGAATTGCACTCAGATATGGAAAGTAAAGAAAAATATCGCTGGTTTTTTCCTCATTTACGAATGTGTTTCATTCTGAAAAGTTTCTCAATGTCATAACAGATAGACGGCACAGAATAAATTACGCAAGATTTAGGTTGAGAACTTTAGGTTTTAATGCGAACAAAAGATGTTTGAATGTGAAACATCCACAGAATCTCCTTGTCCTGCATGTAGACACATCATTGATGACGAAACACTTTCTGTTCCACTGTACAGTAGAGTAAAGGAGGGCAAGAAGCCCACCTTAAGCATGAATTCCAACAATTCCTCCATTTGAAGTCACAGATAGCTCCAAATAGGTGCGATCTATTGAGGTGTACCTTGGCTATAACATATCACAAGCATATCTGGGTAGAATAAAAGATAAAAACACAGCAGGTAAAAAACAGAAAATTTATTTTTGCCTTCTTGCCCTATGCCCTGGGCAAGAGGCCTATTGAGAGCGGGCAAATCGCCCACCATGGGCGTCTTGCCTCTTCATATGCAGCACATCTAAATTCATAGTCTTATGAAGTTCATAACAAAGGATAAAAGAAACAAAATGTTGTATAAAAGTAGCATTTGCTGAGTTACACTTGACTAGGAAGTTATTGCAACATCCAGTGCAAATTCAAAGTATGTTGAAGGTTAAAACCAGAACAGTGTATATACAGTACCAAAGGTTAAAAAATTGAAAACTTACTGAGTTACCTACTCGACTAGAATAAACAGCCCAGTGCATATTAGAATGGAAATTCAAATTAAAAATTGAAAACTTGCTGAGTTACCTACTCGACTAGAATAAACAGTCCAGTGCATATTAAAATAGAAATTCAAATTAAAAATTTGAAAACTTGCTGAGTTACCTACTCCACTAGAACAAACAGTTCAGTGCATATTAAAATGGAAATTCAAATTAAAAAATTGGAAACTTGAGTTACCTACTCGACTAGAATAAACAGTCCAGTGCATATTAAAATGGAAATTCAAATTAAAAAATTGAAAACTTGCTGAGTTACCAACTCGACTAGAATAAACAGTCCACTGCATATTAAAATCGAAATTCAAAGTATGAAATGTTCACATTGTAAAGATACTTAGGCCTATACATAAGCAGAATAACAACGAATGGTTGATTGTAGGTGAAAGTTTGATGAAGTCATAGGGAAATCTGAATTAGTAAACACGTAATGTACATTAACAAAAAGTAGGCCTAGGTCTCTTCTTAGCCTAATCAGAGTCATCAGAGTCACAATTCGGACAGATAATAATAATAAGGAACATTTAGTGCGCTTAATCTTAAACAAAAGCCCTAAGCGCTTACAGCAATAAGCCCTAACACACACACACACACACACACACACCACACACACACACACACAAACACACACACACACGCACACAACCCACACACCAGCGAAGGAGCAGAAAAATTATGTTTTGAAGAGAGTTGTTTTGAGGGAGGACTTGAAAGAAGAAAGACTGTTTGAGTTTCGGAGTGCAGAAGGGAGATTGTTCCAGCAGGAAGGAGCCTGAAAAGTAAAAGAACGTTCACCAAGTGTTCTGGCCCGAAAACAAGGGATCTGCATAATGCGAGTGTCAGAGAAGAGCGAAGCTGTCTGGAAGGAGTATAGGTCGACAGAAGTTTAGAGAGGTAAGATGGAGCAAGGCCATCCAATGCCTTGTAACAGAGCAAAGAAAGTTTGTACTTGATGCGTTTTTCAACAGGAAGCCAGTGCAAAGATTTAAGCAAGGGAGAAACATGAGAGGTTTTCGGAGATTTCGAGACAAGGCGAGCAGCATTATTTTGGACTTTCTGCAATTTTGCAAGAAGATTCTGTGGACAGCCAGCAAGAAGAGAATTACAGTAGTCAAGTCTTGAAAGAATGAAAGCAGAAACCAGAGTCTTGGTGGCTTCTTCAGACAGAAGGTGGCGCACAGAACTGATTCGCCGAAGCTCCAAGTAGCAAGCACGGCAGATAGAAGAAATCTGATTTTGAAAAGAGAGTGTCTGATCAAGTACAACGCCTAGATTTCGCACAGTGGTAGAGGTCTGAATGAGAGAGGTACCAAGTTGGACAGAAGAAGGAACAGAGATTGTAGACATGAGCCGTTTTGGGAGAATGAAGATCAGTTCAGTTTTGTCATTGTTTTAACTGAAGTTTGTTGCAAGTCATCCATGCCTTTATGTCAGAGATGCAGAGCTGTGAGCGATCAATGATGGAGGAGAGGAGAGAGATGTCACCAGAAATGTAGATTTGATTGTCATCAGAGAAGCAGTGGTGTGAAATGTCATGATGAACAGATGAATTGAGCCGTCCCTTGGTGCACTCCTCATGGGCCCAGAGGAGACAAACCTGGCACTGGACCCACACATCTCGGGGTCTGCTGTTGCGATAAGGCTCACAACATATTAGACATGGCCATTCCTCTTCTTCCTGATCTGAATCTTTTTCAGGTTCATGACGCTTCCCTCTTCTTCTTTGACTTGCCTTGGCTTGCCTTCTTTTCTTGTTCCTTTTTTTGGACAGCTTTTGGGAGCGCTTTTTTTCCACCCTGGTTTTAAAAAGGAGAAGAAGTCAGACTGTTCAATTCTGCCTTCCTATCTGGGCCCTTTTGGAGATCCTTGGGAGTGAGAAAATCAACGATTTCATTTCAAAAAACCTCCTTTTCTGGGGGTTGAGGCCTCGGTCTGTCCTCTCTCGTGTAACAAATAAGATGGGGGTTTAGGGTGTGTCTGCGACTTGTGGGAAATCATTTGGGACAGGAGGTAAATGAACCCTCAGGATCTCATTTGGATTGGGCCCTTTTGGGGCCGTCAATCCTCCTACCAACCACAATCGGGGGCCAACTCCAGCCAATGGTCCTAAACTGGCATCATTTAGGAAGGGGGTCTTTTTTCCCTAGTTTTTGGGTCACCATGTGTTTGCGCCCAAAAGCACATTTTTTTTTTCCCAGACCTTCTTTTTCGCGCGAGTTCAACCACCATTAGGGGTTTTGGCCGGGCCCTGGCGACAAGCGCACCATGGAAAACCCAAAACGAACCAGTCGGAAATCGCTTGATTTTTTCAAAATCAAATCTTTTTAATCGTTAATTTTTTTCCCCAGAAAGAGATGACCTTTTCCCGGGGACACTGCCTTGCCATCTCCGCATGCAAACTGGGCCAACAGTTTGCCAGCTCCCCTTGGCATTTGAAGCCTTTTTCCATGCCTACACTAGACTTTTAAAGACCCGGGCCCTCTCCTGAGATCTAATACCTCAAAGCCCTGATGGCTGAAGTCTCTACTTGGGATGTTTGTCAGGGGGACGGCATTTTGGGTGCTTCCCGACTTCTGGGGATCACCATTTTCATCTCTTTTCCCGACTGGAGTCTCACATTGCGTGTTTGGGCAGGGGTCGGCATTTGGGGGTCTCTGATTCTGGGGGATCACCATTGCTCTTTTTGCTGAATGGATCTCACATTGGGATGTGTTGGTCGGGGGGGGGTCAAAATTTGGGGGTCCTGACTTCTGGAGGATCACCAATTCACTTCTTGTGAATGGATCTCACATTTGGGAGGGTTTGGGCGGGGTCGCATTTTGGGGGTCCTGACTTCTGGGGGTCACCATTTGCATCTTCTTGCTGAGAGGGGGCTCTACATTGGGGAGTGTTTGGGCGGGGGGGCGGTCATGGCTGGGCTCGACTTCTAGATCACCATTTCATCTCTTGCTGAGATGGATCTCTACATTGGGATGTGTTTCAGGGGTGCGGGCATTGCTGGTCTCTGACTTTGGAGGAAACACCATTTGCATCTTCTTGGGATGAGCTCTACATTGGCATGTTTGGCAAGGGTACGGTCTTGGCTGTCTTGACTTCTGAGGATCACCTTGATCTTCTTGCTGAATGGGTCTTTACATTGCAAGTTTGTCAGGGGTCGCCCTTGGTGGCTCTGCTTCGGAGGATCACCATTTGCATCTTTGCTTGATGGAGTCTCTACTTGAGGTGTTGGTCAGGGTGCGGGCAGTTGGCTGGTCCTGACTTCTGGAGGATCACCATTTGCTCTTCTTGCTGAGATGGAGTCTCATGGCAGGGCTTTCAGGCCAGTTGGGGGGCTACCTCTGGAGATCTCTTCAGTCATCATGGCTGGTCAAGTCGACTCATGAAACTTTTGGGTCGGAGATACTTGTCCTACCGGACCGAACGGACTGTTTCTGGTCTCTCTCCACATCAGCACGTTCAAGAGATACGTATACTTCTTTCGGTCATTTAGAGGCAAAGCTAACAACAATTCGCATCATTTTAAAAATTTGATACATTTTTCGGAAAAGCCTTTTTCGGAGAGGAAAAAAAGGGAAAAAAAAACTTTCATCTGATCAAGGTATGTGATCCTGCACTTCTTGACTTTGACTGTGAGCAGTACAGGCGTGCACCGAATATGGCGTGTCTTCAGCGTTAATCCTGTCAGCAAAGCAAGCGAGTGATGTGGCTTCTGTATAAGATTCGTCACGTTGTTGCCAACACACGGGACGTTAAAGTCATAGTATGTCTGTAGTGATATCAATGACATTTTTTGGTTAAAAGAATGATACATCATCAGTAAATATTTTTCTAAAGGTACGTGGGGAAGAGAAGACCATCGAGTTCATCACAGAGTGACACCTGTACTAGCCCTGAAGCAACAAAGACAAAACAAGAAAAGAAGAAACAAAAACAGGGGGGTACGGACTGTAATTTGTAGCCAAAGAGATGGCCTTCCAACAGCAACTAGGGGAAATCAATGCAAAATTAGAAATACTAACAGCAACAAAAGAAGATTAAAGAAAATTTAAGTTAGACATGGAAATACGAACTCCAACTTGATAGAGAAAATAAGTAGATTAGAAAGTTCTCTGTTCGATCTTCAGACAGAAAATGACAAAAAGGAAATGAAGTGAAACGACTACAGCAAGAAAACAATGATTCAAGTCTCAGTGTCGCCAGCAGCAGAAAGAGATAGCGTTTAAAATGGGGGGCCCGAAAATGATGTACAGCAACATGGCCGTCAGGGGAACCTTCGGTTTATGGTGTACAGGAGGAACAACAGGGGAAGGTAGAAAACGGTTGTGGACTGTGTGAAAAAGTGCACGGACATTTTTAACCCGTCGGTGGGTGGGCAGTGTCAGTTGACGACATCGAATTGCTCATCGATCTGGAAAACCGGGCATTTGGCAGACCGCGCCGATTCTTGTGCGATTTTTTTCGCGACAGAAAAAAGAACAGTGTGCTAGAGAGTCGAAAAAAAAACTCAAACAAACCGGTGTTTAAAATTGGCGAAGAACCTCACCAAAGCAAACTACAGCCCTGCTGATGAGAGCTGTTAACACACTCTGCTACTCTCTCCGCCTGGTCATCAAATGGAAAAAATATTTGGTTAAACTGAAAAATGGCAAAATCTTGAAAATAGACATTAACACCACCAGATGAAACATTTATCAGCGCCAGGGGTTAGGTGAGATTTGGAAGAAAGAAAGAGAACAAGAAAGGAAGAAGGGTCTGTTTTTGTTATTTGGGGAAAGTTTCTTTTTTTTCCCACCCTTTAATTATTTACGATTTTCTATGTACAGCAAACCTTAGAAAAAGTGGAGGAAGGAGTCGATGATTGTTGACATAATATTCGCCATCAACAGCCTCGACTCTACAAACATGATAATTAATGTCATATTTTTGGCCCTCAGGGTTCTTCCTCCTCCTGCCCCCCCCTCCCCCCCCCCCCCTCATGGTCCCCCCGCCCCCTCCCCTTTCCCCGCCCCCTCCCTTTTCCCCCCGCTTCCTGCTGCCCGTCCACTCCTTTGCTTTGATGTTGAACCACCTTTTGCCACGCCTTTTACCATGGAGTCAGTTGATTTGATGTTTAACCACCTTTTCCCCTCCGCCTTTCACCATGGAGTCAGTTGATTGATGTGGGAACCACCTTTTGCTCCGCCTTTCACCATGGAGTCAGTTGAGGGGGGGATGAAAGTCATCATATTTAAGTGCCAACATTGTGAACTCCTCAATGCTGAACTGGGAAAGAACATGGAAAAATATATATATAATATAAATTTGGATGGGGGTTTGGGGGGGGACAATAATGATTCAGATTCTTCATGTACCCTTTTTCATTGCCCCTTTTTCACTTTATTTTTTTATTTATTTATTCTTTTTAAAATCATTTTCAAACATGTATTCACTTGTGCACTATTTTTTACTCTGATTCTTTTTTAATATCTGTGAATAGAGAATAGAGAAAACATTATGATAGGGTGCTTATCGTTGATTGTTACTGTCATCCTAATTATTGTTACTTGTCATCCTAATTATTGTCGATAGCGATCATGTGGTTTCCCCCCGCCGCCGCCACCCGCACTGCTCCGCCAAGATCATTGCCCCCCTGTCTGCCCTCCCCCCCCCCCCCCCCCCCCCCCCCCCCCCCCGCACCCATGTGTAAGTTTTTATATACATCCTGTGGAGCTGTGCTTAATGTATTGTTTGCCTGTCTTACTTGATTGTATAGCTATTTTTGTGTATGCTTTTTTCATGAAATTTAATTTTAAGTTATTATTATAAAATCCTGTTGACTGTGCTTAATGTATTTTTTGCCTGTTTACTTGATTGTACAGTTATTTTTGTGCATGCTTCTTCATGATGAATGTTTCTTTTTAAATTTATTGAATAGACGATTAGAGATTGGTGCATCCCCAGATGTGCACCCCGCTGTCCTTTGGCCTGCCCCCCCA
>JAFLJL010004532.1:0-28110 GCA_018398815.1 Conus ventricosus
TAATATAATTTGAACAAGGGCATTTAAACATAAACAATGATCTCTTCCGGGGAACTTTTTTTGTCGACTTCGCTAAAATTTGACACTATAGTCCTCTCTGTTAAAAAACCATTTAGTTTGCCCCCGAAGTCTAAAAACAATCCTCTTTCTAAACTGCGGGCGACAACTGTTTAAAAAAATTTGTTTTTCACCCTTTACCGTAAATTTGGCGTTCCCCAAAGGGGCTCCGGGGGCCAATCTTTTCTCAGTTTTATAAATATCTTCCTTTACATATATTTTCCATTGGTTTTTGTGATGACACATTTCCCCACAATAAAGACAAAGATGTGATCGTATGTGTCAAATTCAAAATGTCTTAATAAACTTGCAAAGTGGACAATTTTAAAACCATAGGGCCCTCCACCCCAAAAAGTTACATTTATGATGTTAAAACCAGAAAAAAACGTCAAATATAAAAACCCATTTTTTTAAAAAATTCGTAAAAAAGATAAAGTTTAGGGACGTTAAATACACAAATTATTTTTTTACAGTTGTTTTAAAAATTTTCGTGGCGATCATATTCAAATTTGTCCAAAAAGTTATCTAAAATTTATTTTGTTAACCGAATAAAGAATTTCCTTGAAAAACATACAAAAGTTAATTTCATCTAGTACCCCAGACATTAAGCGTTTCTACATGTTGGTTTTACCCAGAAAAAAATTTTTTAAAAACCATTAAAAAAGCATGTCAAGGCTATTAAGTCATCTCTTGAAATTCTCTAAAAAGCTATTTTTTTAAAGTCTTAAATTTTTCCATTCGATCTAAAAGCTGCTTTTAAAAAAGCTTCTTTATGTTAAAATTATTAATATCTTGCGCCCCCTTTATCTTCATGCAAATTTCCATTAAAAAAAATTCCCACAAAATTTTTTTTTTCCCCCTCGACCACGAATGATCTTTTAAGTCACCCCTTACTTATCTGGGAGTAAATTATGGAAAAAACCCTACACATTTAAAACAAAAAATAGTTTAAAACGTTTAAAAAAGATATTTCAATACCTCATAGACCATTTGTAAATTATTTTTTTCACCAATTTTTAACTTCCCAAGTTTGATTTTCCCTTTTGAACAAAGGGGCCTTTCGTGGTCGGCGGGGCTATACCCATATCATGTTGATTTATAAATGTTTATGTATCCTGTGCGATTTACTATGTTTTTTTTGCATGTGGGTTGGTGTGTTTGTGTGGGGTTTTGTGTGTGTGTGTGTGTGTGTGTGTGTGTGTGTGTGTGTGGGGTGGTGTGTGTGGCAATTGTTTTAATGAATTGCTTTATTTTTCTTATATTAAAAAAAGTTTGTTTTTGTTTTTTTTTTTATTGCTTTGTTTAATTTTGTAAAATTGTTTTTAATTTTTCCCTTTTTCATTTATTTTATTCTGGGGCGTGTAAAAAACTTCCATTTATCTATCACCCTCATTAAGTTTTCGTTTTTCGGTTTGGGTTTCCTTCTCCTCTTCTCTCTCTCTCTCCTTCTCCTCCTTTCTCTCTCCTCTCTCTCTTCTTCTCTCTCTCTCTCCTTCCCCCCCCGGTCTCTCCTTTAATATAAAAAAAAGACAAAATTCGCGTCGTGTTTCAAAAATGATAAACTTGAAATTTAATTTCAGTTGCGAAATTCATCGGGAAGCATTGAAATTTAAACGAAAAAGGATAGGGGAATTTAAAGATAAGGTATTTTAAAGAATTGAATAAATTATATCATCGCATGGGGAAAGGATCTTAAGATACAATTCATCATTTGATTGAGGGAGGGTCAGTCAGTCTTAAGATTTTTGTTTTGTTTTTTTTTGTTTTTTGTTTTTTTTTTAAATTTTACTGATTACCCCTGTCGTGAAGAATAAGGAAATGTTACGAATCATTTGTTTTGAAACCTTTGATTTGATAACAAAAGGGAAAAAAATTTATTTTTTGCAGGAAAGGAAGAAAAAATGTTATTTTTTTGTTCCCCCCCTCCCCCCTTGTCAAAAGCCCTTTTTGGTAATGACAATAAAATATCAAAGTGTCAAAGTTCTCTCTTCTCTCTTTTTCCCTCTCTTTTCTCTCTTCTTTTCCCCCTTCTCTTCTCTCTCCCCCCCTTTTTTTATTTTATTTTTATATATTTATTATATATATATTAATATATTATATTTGGCCATTTTCCTTAAAGAAAACATTTCGAAAACTTTTACGAAATGTTCAGGGGGCGGTTCAACTGTATTGTCATCTGGAAAAAGGTTTTGTCGCGGGGGGTTTCCCCCCCCCTTTTTCGATCTCATGCGGTTTTCAAAACATTCTGGAAAAGGAAATAGAAAGGAAATCGCTCTTCATTCCAAAGGGTCCTCAGGGTTACCGTTTTTGGCAAAACAAAAGCCTTTCCGGGGTTTGGGCCATTCGGTTCTGGTGATTTCCGCAGTCCCCATTCTCCCCACCGAAAGCCCTTTTTCCCCTTTCCCGGGGGCGTATTGAAAACAACCGCGAAACCCCCTTTGGGCCCAGTTCGTGGACAGGGTCAGGTTCACAGATATCAGAAAACCAATTGTCACGATCAAACCGCTTCCCATTTTTGTGAGGGCAAATTCCCCTTTTGAAAGGGACTGGGTTTGTTTCCCACTGGAGGGGAAAAAGGTTTTTTTTGGCGCCAATCGTCCATTGAGGTCTTTTTTGGGATTGTGCCATTAATGGTTTAAAAGGGTTTCTGTTTTGCGAGGACAGGTTGACCACAGGTGTAAGGAAATTTTTGTTCTACCGGGCCAAAAATTTGACAGTGTTCGGATGCAGATGTTTGGTGGAAAAATGAAACTTTTCCACTTGCAAAATTTCCTCGATAACCTTTTACTCCGGGTCACTTACCCCCGTGTTTTGAGAATCCAGTTTGCGATTTAATTTGGAAAATTTCAGTTTTCGTGACGACATGGTGGTGCGGGTTTTTATTCCTTTTTCTATCTACAAAGGGCAAAAGTTGTAACAGGAAAAACCCGCAAAAATGCTCCCCGGTTTTTAAAATGGATGAACAAAAATTACGCCCGACGTTTTGAAGGGCATGCAGAGAAGCGACGGACACTGACGACTATACTTTCTATGCAAAACAGACTGTCTTGAATACCCCAGACAGCCGGGCGTACATACTGGGGTTGCATCCCCTATAGGAGTCCTGGCATGAAACAAACTTTATGTCATGTGGAAAAGTCCTTTTGATGTCTTGGAAAAACTTTTGGAGGAACAAAAAAATTTAAAAAAGGGGAAAAGCTGAAAGGGGTTCCTGTAAAAATGCCCAAAAAGGTTTGAGCTACAAAAGTTGCCATTAACGAGTCAGTTGAATGGGTTTGTCCCTTTCCCAACGAGTGGGTATTACAGAAAAAATTTGGGTTTGATTTTGTATCTGATTTTTCATAAGGACAGGCAAAGACTGTGCAAACAACAAATGTGGGTTGTTAAAAATCTACCGGTTAGATTACTGACCTCTGCCCCCTCTCTTTGGCAAGGGGGAGAAACTTTCATGATGTTGTTTTTTTGATGAGTTATCTTTGATCAAAAAAAAACAATTGGGGAAGTATTTTGAAGGACTTCAGGGGTCCTGATGATAACCCCCGGGATAGTGACAACAAATAAAACCCCCTAGTATTTAGCGGTACGAAAAACCCAGTCCGGTTTAACCAACCCCCTTCCCCTTGCGAAAAAACAGGTTCTCGAAAGAGAGATTCAAATTATGTCGGGGTTTAAAGTTATTGAACCCTCCTCGTCACCATACAGTTCCCATTGTATTGGTGGACAAGCTTGATGACTCGGGGCGGTTTTTTCGTCATTTTGGAAATTTAAAAAAAATCCTGTGTTTGATGCAGACCTATCCCAAATTGAGGAACTTTTCTTTTCAACGCAGAAGAAAATTATTTGTCAAAATAGCTTAACTAAAGGGTATTGGCAAAAACCCGATGGCTGAAGCAGACAAGGGAAAAAACTTTTCAGCACCTTTTGGACTGTTTAATTAACGAAAATGCCCTTTGGATTACAACACCCCCACATCTTTTGCCGAATGTGCGGCACTAAAAATTCATGAGTGGGAGCAGAAATTTTTTTTATGACTTTTTTCTTCCTGCAAATCATGGAAAGATCTTTGGTAAAAATTGGGGTGTTTTTTTTTGAAATCCGGAATTTTGGTCTGCGGCTAGACCATCCAAAATTGTGCTGGATTCCTTTCTTGAGTTTTTGGGGCATGTATTTCTGTTGGGGGAAGACACCAAGGGAAAAAAAGTAGAAAAAAATCGGGCCTTGAAGAGACCCATACAAAGAAACAGATAGATCACTCCCTTGGGTTGTTGTCCCATTACAGAAGATCTGTACCGCCTTTGCATCCTTGACAGCCCTTTGAGGACTTAACAAAAGAACACAACAAAAAAAAACAAAACCCCAAAAAATATCGTCGGGGCAGTGATGCCAGAAAGCTCTGGAATGTGTTCAAAAACCTTCAATTCATTCCCTTGTGCTTTTTCCTCTCTTTCGAGGATTTGTTTGAGAACTGATCCCCTCCAAAGGCAGGAAACTTTACTTTTTCAAGAACGAAATTGGGTTGCCACACCTGTGCAAAATGCAAAAAAAAAGTTTTTTAACACACAATTTAAATACCAACAAATTTGGGGGGAGTGTCTTTGCCATTGTTTGGGGTTTTTAGAAATTTGCCCGATTCCTTATGGACGACGTTTTTGCTTACAAACCGACCCCAGGGCCCTTTACGTTTTTTCTGTCGTCCAAGACCAAAAAAAACAGGCTGTTAAGATGGGCTTTGTCATTGCAGGAGTTCAAGTTTGACATTGAGCCATTACCTGGAACTCAGAATGTCATGGCCGATTTTCTGTCCCGTGCGTGAGTGCACAGTATCCTTCGTGCAGCTGTAACTGCATAAAAAAGGAAAGACTGTTCCTGCTGTTTGTTTTCATTGTGGACTGACTTTATTGACATTTTGGCAGTGTTACGTGTGGTACCTGTTAACAGCAGAATCATCAGCATTCGTGTGTCAGCCAAACCAAAGAACATCAACATCATACAGGTGTATGCTCCAACTACCAGCCACGAAGATCAGGCGGTGGAAGAATTCACGAGAAAGTAGAAGACACCATCAGAAAAGCCCCAAGAAAGACATCATCATAGTTCAGGGGACTTCAACGCCAAAGTCGCCCAGATGCCTACAAGACTGGGCTGGAACAGTGGGTCAATACGGCACAGGGAAACTAACGACAGGGACTTCGCCTTCTGGAGTTTGCCTGCACCCAACGGCTCACCATTGCCAACACCCTTTACCCCCACAAACTGTCAAGAAGAACAACCTGGCATGCGCCGAACGGAATGACTCACAACCAGATCGACTTTGTCCTCACTCCGCGGCGCTTCAAATCAAGCATCAATAAAGCAAAGACGAGGACATACCCCGGAGCTGATATAGGCAGCGACCATGATCTCGTGCTGCTCACAATGAAGATCAAATTGAAGAAAAAGTACCAAGCTGCGCAGCCACGCATCAAGTTTGACCTAGAGAAGTTAAAAGACCCAGAAATAGAAGAGGCATTCCAGGCACAGCTCGGGGGGCGGTTCGCGGCACTCAACCTCCTGGACAATAACATCAACGACCTCACAAACAGCTTCAATGAGGCAGTCTGCGAAACAGCAGAGGAGGTACTTGGGCGACAGAGGAAGAAAACACCAAGCATGGATCTCAAACGACATCCTTGACCTCTGCGACAAAAGAAGATCACTAAAGAATACGAAAAATTCCAGCCCTGAACAAGCCGCACAGTATAGAAAACCAACAACCTTGTAAAGAAGGAAATGATTGAAGCCAAAGAACAATGGATCAATAATCAGTGCGAGAACATCGAGAAAGGCATGAAAAAGGGAAACAGCAAAACATGCCTTCACCACACTGAAAAACCTCACCAAGACGCAGCAAAACAGATCGTCAGTCATCGAGGATACCTCGGCGAGCTGCTGACAGAAAGCTCCGTTGTTTTGAACAGATGGACACAGTACTGCAAGAAACTTTACAACTACCCTATACAGCCAGACGACAGTCTGTTTGAGGGGGACTCAACACCATCAAGGGAATCCTCACCACTACCAGTGATGAGAGAAGAAGTGGAAGAAGCCATCGGCAGCCTTCCGGCAGGGAAATCACCTAGAGCAGACAATATTCCAGCAGAGCTGCTCAAACATGGAGGGAAGGAATTGGTCATTCTAGTAACATCGATTTGTCAGAAGATCTGGGAGACAAAACAGTGGCCCACAGAATGGACTCAATCACTCATCATCCCCCTGCCCAAAAAGGGAAATCTACGCCAATGCCAGAACTACAGAACAATAAGTCTCATTAGCCACACCAGTAAAATCATGCTCAGAGTATCTTGAATCGACTGAAGAAAGAGGCGGAAGAACACCTGGCGGAAGAACAAGCTGGATTCAGGGCAGGCAGAAGCACAGTAGAACAGATCTTCACCTGCCGGATACTGATGGAGAAACATCTGCAACATCAGAGAGACCTGTTCCACAACTTCATTGACTTTAGGAAAGCGTTTGACAGGGTGTGGCACAAGGGTCTGTGGCAGGTGCTCAGAAAGTTTGGCATAGAGGAGGGTCTCGTCCAAACCATCCAGGCGCTGTATAACACCGCCAGCAGCGCAGTCCTCCTCAACAACCAGATAGGGGACTACTTCAAGACCACAGCTGGAGTCCGTCAAGGCTGCCTGCTATCTCTCGTACTGTTCAATCTCTTCCTGGAAAACATCATGCGTGAAACCTCCATGACTTCCACTCCACTGTCTCCATCGGAGGAAGAACCATCAATAATCTGAGGTTCGCAGATGACATCGACCTGATGGGAGGGAGCAACGAAGAACTACAAGACCTGACAAAGAGACTGGAAGAAAGGCAGGTGCTTATGGAATGGAAGTGAGCACAGAAAAACGCAAAGTCCTGGTCAACAGCACAACCAGCACCCATGCTGGAATCTACATGAACGGACAACAGCTTGAAGAAGTGGGCGCTTTCAAATACCTTGGCCCCACTCTCACCAAAGACGGTCGCTCTACAACAGAAATCAAGACCAGACTAGCGATCGCAACAAGCAGCAATGGCAAAGCTAAACAAGATCTGGAAGAGCAGGGAGATCAGCTTTCCTACAAAGATGAAGCTGTACAAGTCCCTGGTGCTGTCCATCCTGCTGTATGGCTGCGAAAGCTGGACCATGACAGCACAGACCACCAAGAGAATCCAGACGTTTGAAACTAAATGCTTCAGGCGCTTGCTCGGGATCTCTTGGCAAGACCGGAAGACAAACGACCTTGTGAGGAGCCAAATAGCATCACTTGCAGGCCCCCAAGAACCCCTCTTGGCAACAGTCAAGAGAGGAAGCTGTCGTGGTTCGGGCATGTCATACGCCACAATTCACTGCCCAAAACAGTCATCCAGGGCACGCTGGAAGGTGGCAGACGAAGGGGACGACAAGCCAAATGCTGGATGGACAACATCAAAGAATGGACCAGGATGGATGGCCCTACGCTGATGCGACAGGCAGAGGACAGGGCCGGATGGCGGTGCCTGGCTTCGAGAGTGTCTCTCATCTCTCCTCTACGCCCATCATGGGCAAAGAGAATGATGATGATCCTCCACCGAAGGCTCCGCCGGAACTGAGGGTGAAGGAAGACCTGGCGCAGCACCCCCTTACATGGCGCGTGAACAGGGCGGTCATTCCCTCCAAGCAAAGAGGAACAGGTGCCTGCCTCACAGACGGCAGACGGCTGGGTGGACTCCCCCTCCCGGAAGAGCACAGGTAGCAGGAGGAGAACTGCCTCACAGACGGCAGACGGCCTGGGTGGACTCGTCCTCCCGGAAGAGCAGTAGGTACCAGGACGCTGCAGCTCACCTGCCAGCACGCGGCAGCAGGCTGCGGTGATCCGACTCCAGCCTCGGCACTGAAGCAGGATACCTGCTGAAACAACTGGACAGACAGACGATCAACCACACCAGTTCTGCAACTGGCTGAAAGTGGCTGCCAAGAAGGACAACACAGACTCGGCACAGCCAAGGGCACACCAACCCGACGCGGACCTGGCCCTAACTATGACTCGAAGTCACTCAGCACGAACTAACGGCGCTCCCGCCGCAACTACAAGGAGCACGTCCACTCCGAAAAACACCAGGGACCGAAGTGAAGCTACCCCAACGTATTCCGCCCTGGTCGAATCAAGCCAGCTCCACTCACAACACAAAGCAACCGTTGGTCAGAACAGTGTATCCCTCTGCAGAGCTCACACACCCGACCAACGGACTAGTTGTTGCTCGTGCAACAACACGACAATTTACAACATAACAACAACAGCCGATATCCTGCCCCGGCCTCTCTCATACGGAACCAAAGCAACAAAGGGTAACAGTCGGAAACGAAACCAACTTCCACCTACCACTCCCTCAATAGATGAAGACTGGAAGGCAAAAATACTATATGTCCTACTTCCCCTGCTCCCTACCTAGCCTAACCTTCCTACCTAATCCCGAGGACCTTATCCTAACCTCCACCCAACTAAAACCCAACCTTACACACACACACACACACACACACACACACACACACACACACACACACACACACACACACACACACACGCGCGCGCGCGCGCTCGCACGCATACGCGCGCACGCTCTCTATTCTGAGCTACCACTCTGAACACGTGGACGTGCTTGTTTAGTACCGCCGATCGGTGACAGTGAAGAATGAAAAAAAGTGTTTCACTTTCGAGTGGACTGGAATATTGTATATTCTTGCTTGAAGAAAGACTTTTCACTTGGCAAAATTTTCTCATCAAGTGAGTCATGGGGAAATTCTCATTTTGTGAGGATTTTGGGACACATGTTTATGTGAGAACAGGCAAGAAAAAAAAACTGTGTTTACAGTTTGGTATATATAAACATAATTGGCATTTGAAATTATCAGTATCATTATATGTTCTTCGTGTCTGTGTGACTTATGATTTGTGATGGAGTATAGATCTCTTTTTTAAAAAAGGGAAAAAAAACTGTTTTTGCATTTTTTTTTCAAACTAAGATTTTGGGTTTTGCTTTATGATGTTCATAAAGGTTTTCTATGCATGATGGAAATTTTTTGGGGGAGAAAAAAATTGAGTTTTTGGGGCTAAAGTTGTATATTACGGATATGAAAGTTTTAAAAAAACATTTTTTGGCGAAATTTTTTTTAAACCCCCGGGGTTGGGGGGGGGTCATGTGACGACCCTCACTGGCGACATGTGACGTTCCTCGCGTAGCCCTTATTTGATATAAAGCTTTTCCCTGGGTAGGGAAAAAAGGAAAAAGGAAAAAGAAGGACAATTCGGGGCCGCCCAGGGATATTTCGCGGGGCTATAGACGTGGGTATTATTTTGAACGCTTTCGGACGTTGTCCATTGGTCAAGTAACCAAGGGCGGGTAATGCGTGTGTTAGATGAACAGGTTGTTTGGAATTTGCAGAACGAGATTCTCTTAACTACCATTACCGGTGGCATAGACAGAGGGGGGAGAGAAAAGAGGAAGGGGGTTAAGAAAAGGGAAAAAAAAAAAATTTTCATTATTCAATTTTAAAATAAATTACTTACACACTTCTTTCGTGTTTCAGCCCACCCGGTGCTGGGGCAGCCCAGAAATGGGATAGGCGACTGAAGCTTGCACAACAAGTTTTTGGGGCTCCATGCTGTAGCAGCACCTAATTGTCTCCAGAGCGGGGCCAAGAAGGCACAACGACTGCAGCAGTGGAGAGAACTTCAAAGCGTTTGTCATTTTGACCCACTATGGTTTCTGTAGCCCCCGGTGGGAACTAAAACTATTTTTCCTGATTTTAAGCCACTTTGATTCTTTTTTGGGGGTGCAAAAAATTTTTTTCTCCATTGGGGGGAGAAACTGTAAAAGTGTTCTTGTAAATTACATGTAAATGGTTTAAAATTTGTCCCATAGTGGGTTGGGGAAGTGTACCTGCACTGAAGTGGGGGAACGAAGAGAATTTGGGAAAAAAAAGTGTTGTATAGCGGAAAATTTTGATTACGTTTAGAAAATTTTTCCCTGGAGAGGGGGGGGAAAAAGTTTATTGTATGCGCCTTCTGGTTTTTTGGAGAGACTGGTGTGCATGGGTGAATTGAACTGAGTGCGGCATGCTTTTGTGTCGGTGTGACAAGGACGAAGGTATTAACCCCCCTACTGTTCCCCATACCCCACACTCTGTTGTTCGTGGCGGAAATTTTTAGGTTGTCGTTCCGGGGGTCGGGCAACGAGTTTTCGGAAAATGTGCCCCTGTCGAATAGCCCTGTGGGTTTTTTTGTGTGTAAACGAATGGTCATGTCGCTTTTTTGTGTTTTTGAAAGTCGATAAAAAACCTTGCAGGATTTGAAATCTCAGTCATCCAATAAGCGCCCTTTTCGTTCCGGTACTCCACTACCGTTGATCGTACCTGGTAACAGAAAAGGGTGCCTTTTCCCTTTTTCCCACCCCCCCATTGCTTTTTAGCTACCGGCGAGTTTGGGGTAAACTACTTTTGGAGTCTGGTTCAGTCAATGACCTCGTTTTTCAGTATTTGCGGACACCGGTGTCCATCTGTGGTGTAGCAAGGGTTGTTTTTTTGGTTCAACTGCATGCTTTTAGCACTGTGAAATGGTTTCTTTTGGTGGCCGTATTTATGATTTCCCCTGGCTTCAAAACCCCGCGGTTGCCTTATTTGAAGGCAAACTTACTTGTGTGTTGGAAGCCCGTGGCGATCTGACATTGGGAAAGTTTCCGGTGTCTCTAAACCAGTGATTTGGGGGAAGTGAGTGACAAGCCCCTTTCCTCGTTAGCTGCCATTTCCCGCCCTTGGCGATCTGATCATTGGAAAAATTCCGGGGTTCGAAACCGGATCTGGGGAATTAGGACAAGCCTTCCTCGTAGGCATTATTTGCCCTGTGCTGATTGATCATTGGAAATGTTTCCCGGTGTCCCTTTAACCGTGAGTTGGGGAAGTGAGTACAAGCCTTTTCCCCGTTAGCTGCCATTACCCCCCCTGTGGGTGATCTGATCATGGAAATGTTCCTGGGGTCTCTAACCAGTGAGTCTGGTGAAGTGATGACAAAACCCTTTCCCCGTTTGCTGCCCTTACCCGACGAAGCAAAAATTTGTTTGAGAACTCTTTCCCAATTTCCCAAAGATTTTAAAAATTTCCCCCTCTGACCCACTCAGAGACAGAAAGCAATGTTTCTAAAAAACCCTTTTTTAGTTGGCAAGTTCTGGGGGAAATAAAAAAGGGTGCGGCTACTTACTTTTTTACATTTTCTGACATTGTTTGTCAATCATTTCTTTAAAAATGCACCCCCCCCTTTTTCAGGGTTTTGTCCCAAGGTCTTCGTTCCAAAGTGCTATCTCATTCGGGCACGGGCTCCGAAGTCTCTATCTAATTCTTTTAAGTTTTTTGGCCCGAGTCACAGTGGTGGGCCGGGACGTCGCTTCGTGTGATTGTCAAAAAACTTATCCAAGGGTCGGGTGTGCCCAAATACCCCCCTTTTTTTCGTTCCCTCCATTTGGGACCCCATTCGATCGTGGGCTGTTTACCTTTTTGGCCCCCGTCCCCCCCCTTCGACAAGGGCATCAAAGTACTGTCCCCATTGACATCGCCCTCGCTTTCCTGAGCCATCCCTTTAAAAAAATTTTCTTCTGTGGCTTTAGCTGACGCTTGTAAATTCTTTCCGTTTTTTTTCCTAAAGAGTCTTTGGGCCAAGGTACCCAATTCAGTTTAACTTTATGAAAAGTTTGATGTGCTTTGGGAAAAAGGGAACAGAATACCCCTTATCATTCCAGGGGAAAGGACCGTGGGAAAAATTTTCACGGACTTTTAAAGTCCATCTAAAAAAGGTTACATTAAAACCCAAAGGCGTGGGACGTTTCTTCGGGGATTTCATGCAAAACTTCCCTCCAAGCACTGGTTTCTCACCCTTTTAGTTGCTGTTTGGTCGTCAGGTACGAGGCCCTGTTGCCCTGCTACAAGAGTCTTGGACCCAGGCAGATGGCAAAGATTCTGATGCTAAACCTCTCTATGCTACTTTTTTGACCTGAAGAATGTCATTTCTGATTCCTGTAAGATAGCTTTGGAGAATTCTGTTGACTCTGCTTCAAAAGGGATCGTAAATCTAAGGAACGTCGTTTTGCTGTCAGTGACGAGGTACTTGTACTGCTACCTACTGAGTCGAACAAGCTGTTAGCCAGTTGGTCAGGACCTTTCCCTGTCACCAAGGTACTCCATCCTGACTATCGAGTACTGAGTAAGGGTAAAGAGAAAATCTTCCATGCTAATATGCTGAAACGATACATTCGTCGTGCTACTGCATCCCTCTCTGATGCTGTCCCCCACAGTGGTTGCACAAGGTGATTTAGTTGCATGGTCGCAAATAGCACCTCTCACCTCTGAGCACAAGGAAGTTCTCTCATATGTTCCTCAGAGATTGTCCCCCCTGTCGAAACCTCTATGATTCTCAGACCTCTGCTGTTAGCTATACTGTTGGTGTAGTTCAGGATGTGGATGATGCACTTCCTATCAATACTTGGTCTGGTTTCCCAAAGGCATCTTCCATGCCAGACGAGGATATCGGGTCAGTGCATTTCGATACAACTCTGTCAGTCAGTAATGCTAAGGAACTGAGACCCATCTTTCAGAATTTTCAGGACATTCTCACTCCCAAACCAGGGTCTTTTTCAGGAAATGTACTCTTAAAGGGTTTCCACTCACAACTGATGTTCCGGGCAAAGAAAAAATTTCCTATGACATTCCTTTTTCTGCCAGAAAAAGTCGTAAAGGGGGGAATTTTAGAATTATTTTGGGATTTTGGGGTATTTCAAACCCTTCCAATTTTTCCCTACGCTTCCCCAGTTGTGCTAGTGGGAAAAAAAAAAGGGGAAATTCTTTCTGCTTCTTTTTTCGATCACTAAACAAAGTCACTGTTTTCGATGCCAAAACCAATCCCCCAGCTGAAGGTCTTTTCCCCCGGGTTTGGGCAAAACCCTCGTTTTTGTTTTTTTTTTTATTTATTTATTTTTTTTAATTAAATTCTTTTTACAAAAATTGCCTAGTAATGGATATTGGCAGATATTTGCGAACCTGAAAGGCAGACCCAAAAAGGTTTTTAAAACTTCTTGGGACTTTTTCATTTCCCTTCAAAATCCTTTTGGGGTTCGGGTTTGCCGGCCCCGCTGTTTTCGCTGTTTAGACAAATTCTCTGCAGTCAATTTCCTTGGGGCCCCTACTCTTAAAATAGCTTTGTCTTGGGATTCACATTCCGCCATGGCAAGGTGCCCTTTTCCTGTCTAAGCTCCCCCAATGTGCAAGGGCCCTTTTTCCTGTCTAAGCTTTTCCCAACCTCCCAGCTTTTTCCCCCCCAAAAATCGGGCCCAGGATTCCAACCCACTCTTTTTTTTTAAAGGGCACATAGTTTCCGGGGTCCCCCCGGGGCCCCATACGGGACGGGAAAAGGGGGTTCGACTCGAGTCTTTTTTTGGTTGGAAATCGGGGTTGCTGCGCCCCAAAAATTACCTGACATTTTTGGGGAGATTGGCAGTGGTCGCCTATTAATCCAGCGCACGGCATTTGGGTTACCCCGGCATTGAGTCGCTTGGTCAAAGTCTTCAAAAGCGTAAAGAGGGAAAAAAGCAGAAGAAAAAAAAATTGTGCGCACCCAACAAGCCGGGGTCTGTGAGCGGCCCTTGTATCTGCCCCCAAAGATTTCCCCAGGGGGAAAAGGGGCTAAAAACGGGTTGCTTGAAGGGGCTTCCGCCTCCACGATTTTTCTTTTTTTACTGAAAGCGGGGGAGAATACCCGAACCACACATTGCTTTGCGTCTGTATCGCCCCTATACTACCAGTTTTTTACAAAAACACAACAAAACAGGGCGGGGCTTAAAACCCCGAAAAATGGGGATTGTCTTTTGTCCAAAACACCCGGGAAAACTTTTTTCCCTTGCAAATTTAAATTAGGGGGGGAAAGTGCCAGCAGATTCCCCACCCCTTCGTTTGGGCCGGGAAAAATTCTTTTCAGAGCGCTTAAATTTTCCATACACGAACCACGCACGTACCGTGCAGCGTGCGCACCACACACACAAACACACACACACACAACAAAAACACACACACACACACACCACACACCCACAAAATCCCCACACCATGCACGCATCCGCGCCCCTCACAATATTTTACATAAAACCCAGAAACTTACTGTAAAATTACCCTCATTATGATTATTAAATTACGAGGGGGTTTAGGGTATGAATTTTTAAACACCCCTTGACTAATGGAAAAAAACAAAAAAAAAACAAGACCACGCTTGACGAAAAACTGCTAAAAAAACCCCAAAGTCGAGTGTTTTGTGTTTTGTGTGGTGTGTGTTGTGGGGTTTGTGTGTGTTTTGGGTGGTGCTTGTGTGTGTGTGTTTTGTTGTGTGCTGTTGTCTTGGAGAGAGAGGGGAGGGAACGAGAAAAAGATTGAGGGGGAAAAAGGGTTAGTAAACTTGACTACAAAAGACACTGCCCCCCCCAAATTTCCACTTAAAAAATCAATAAGGAAAAAAAAGAAACAGGGCACAGTGTACACCGGGCGCTTTGCAAAAACTGAGAGAGAGAGAGAGAGAGAGGGGAAGGAGGGGGAAAAGGAGAGAGAGAAAAAAAGGGTTTAAAAAGGGGAAAAGAGAGAAGAGAGAGGGGACATAAAAGGGGGGGGGGTTGGGGGGTGGGGGGGATGACGGGTTTGGGGAAACTTTACATAAAAAACAAATGCAGGGATACCTTTGTACACCCCAAAATAAAATAAAAGCATCAGAGAGAGAGAGAGAGGGGGGAAGTGGAGGTGGGGGGGAGGCCCTGTTTAAATTTAATACAATAGGGAAAACTTGAAAAGCACAGATAGCTTGTACAACAAAATCCAAAAAAAAGCTGATCAGAAGAAAATGTTTCACATGCCCAAGGGCTTGCACTCAAAATTTAAACCAATCTCTCTCTTCTCTCCCTCTCATTTCTCCTTCTTTCTCTCTCTTCACACACCCCAAAACCCCACACACCCCAACACAAAACACACAACACACACACACACCCACACCACACACACAGCACACACACACAAAACACACACACCCACACAACACCACACTAAAAAACAATACAAGGGAAACAGGGGCTTTACTTCTGAGGCGGGGGGGGAGGGAGAGAGAGAGAGAGAGGAGGAGGGGAGAGAGAGAGAAGAGAAGAGGGGAGAGGGGGAGGGGAGGGGAGAAGGGGGAGGGGAGAGAGGGGAGGGGAGAAAACTAAAACAAAAAACTGACAGTGCATCCATGATTTTTCCACAAAAAAAAAACGGGATATCTACCCACACACACACACACAAAACACACACACACAAAACACCAAAACACACACACACACACAAACAACCCCAACTTTACCGGACACGGATACGAGACTGAGGGGGGTCAGGGAGGGGGGGGAGGGAGAGGGGAGAAGGGACAGGAGAGAGAGGAGGGGGGGGAGGAAGAGAGAGAGAGAGGAAAAAGAGAGGGGAAGTGAGGAGAAAAGGAGAGGAAAAGAGAGAGAAGAGAGAAAGTAAATTTGAAATTTGACTGCTGCAGGATTTAAAACAGAACAAAACAGACCCACACACAAAACACCCACACCACACACACACAACCCCCACACACACACATTTGACCTCACACACACACAAAACACAAAACCACACAAACACCCAACACAACACACAAACACACACACAAACGCACCCCACCACACACTCACACACCACACACCAACCCCACACACACCCCCACACACACGCACGCACGCACGCCACCCCACGCACGCCGCACGCACGGCACGCACGCACCCCACGCACGCCCCACACACAACACACACACACAAACTGTGTATCAGGGCCCCTTAAAGGGAAAAAAGGCCAGGGGTTCTGGGTCAATATCCACTTCTAAACACTTTAAACTTTTCATTTATCATTTTTTAACACAACAAAAACGGTCTTGTCCCCACTTTCTCGGGGTGTGTCCTACACTCTCAGATCAGCGGCTTGTGTGACAAATAGTGGGGACCCCTGACAGGGCTTTTGCTTTTTCCCCCCTTTCCCCCTTCTAAAAACCGCCCCCCCCCCCCCCCCCGGGTCCCCCACCCCCAAAATTTTTAAAATGAAGTACACTTTCCCGGGATAAAAAAAACAAAAAAACAAAAATATAGTTGATTTCAGTATTCCCTTCACTTAATGAAATAATTTTAAAATTTTTAATTTATCAATATTTTCAAAATTTTGGGAAAAAAAGGGTTCAATATTTCTAGCTTTTTATACCCCCCCTTTACAAACATGCAAAAACTTGTATCATGAACATATGTCAACTTGAAAGGAACATTAAAAAGCTCTCGTTCTAAGGATGATTATGTACATAATTTTTTGTGCCCAAATTTTGGGATATACTTAGTATGCTTTTTCATTTCAAAAAATTCTTACGTATATAAATTTTTTCATCCCTGCCCTCTCTCTCGTTTCTAAAAAGGGGAGGGATCTGAAAAAAATCTGCGGTGAAACTATCCCTTAAAAGGGGGTTCAGTGAAAAAATATAAAGATGTTTAGGGAAAAATTGTCCAAATGCAATTAAAAAACCGTTTCCCCTAATCAGTGCTGTGTTTTTTTTTTCACGTGGGGGCATTTTTAGTCCATGAAACTGGGGGTGCCCCCCAAGTGTCAGTGCTCTGTGAGCAGGATTTTGACTGTTGCTGTTTGTTTTCAACCCCCAACTTTCTCAACATTGCTTTGGATTGTGGGTGGGGGCTCCTCGCCCCTTGCTCCCACGTGCCACTCCTGTCCCCCTTGTCTGATCCGGGGGAAACAGTGATGTTCCAACCGGATTTTGGTTTTGGAATGGGGCCCTTTGGGAAACTTTTTTTCCTTAAAAGGCCATGTACCGTTTAAATTTGGGGGGTTTAAATTTTTTCCCAATCTATCATACAGATGGCTTTTTTTGATGCAAATATGCCCGATGAAACACAGAAAAGAGGGCATTCACCTCATGAACTTGTCACGAATTTTCTGGGATGTATTTAGTAGGGAAAACCAGCAAATTTGGGAAATTTCCCCCCCTGCCCTTTTTGCGACACCTGACAGATGTTTTTGTACCCCCGGTTCCTTCAGATACTGTTGAAAAGGTCCCAACAAAGGCCTGGAATGAAAACCCCTGGGGGAAAGATCTTGTTTTGCCGCTGAACATTTTCTAAAATTTGCTGTGATTGGCCCAAAACTAAATTTTTTAGCAAATGAAGTGGCTGTAGTTTTTCTTTTTTCCCACTTCTTCCGGGTTTTTTTTAAGTTTTTCTTAAGTTCCTTTGAATTTTTACTTCTGGCCTTGGCATGGGGGTTGTTCAGAAATTTTTTTTTTCTTTTCCAAGGGCTTATGCTCTTTACATGCTGCGGGAAACTGTACTGAGAAATACTCCCCCCAATTTGGGTCAAGAGTGATGTCTTTTCAAGTGAAGAAAAATTTCCCCTTGCCAGCCTTTTCATAAAAGGCCCATGGCATAATCTTAAAGGGAGGTCATGGTTTTTTTGAAACACCCAGCAAGATGTAAAGGTGGGGAGGTGTCACCTGTTTCGTTCTATGTCTAAAACGGGGTTTTTCTGAGGGACATTTTTGGGAAATGGGTTTGGCTTTTAAATTTCTTTTTTTCCTGCAGGGCTTAAAACTTCTGTTTAAGTCCCTCTTGATCTGAAAACCGTTCTTTTTGCTGATGTTCCTTCATTTTTAACCCCGGGGGGCAGCTGCATCTGGTTTTTGGGGTTTTTTTGGGGCAGTACAAAACCGGGTGGATCCCCTGTGCACCTGACATTTCCATACTTTTTAGTTAAAAGTCATAGTCCCCCAAAGAAAAAAAGGGCGGGTTTTTTGCCTTTTTCCATTCCATGCTTTAAAGGTTTTAAATTTGCTCTTTGTAAGGGTCCAACAGCCCTTCGTGGGTTTTCAGGGGGTTCCTTACATTCAGCAAGGGTTTCATAATGCATGTGAGGGTTTTAAATTTTGCGTTCACCAGGTTTGCAAATTTGAAGCATCTTTTTAAAATGATCCGCCTCCAGGGGGTCACCCCCCCAATCTTAAATTCCAGATTTGGGTTCTCTGGAATATTCTAAATCATGCCTGTTAACCCCCCTTGTTTGCCCATAAGCATCCAGCATTTTGGGGGCAAATGCTGGGGCATCCTTAATCCCTGCAAAGGTTTTGGAAACCATTTCCCAAATCCCATCGTCTCTTTCCCAGACCTCCACACTTCTCATCTGACATTCTATTTCCCTGCCCCACTGGGCTTTGCCCTTTTTTTTTCCCTTTTTCTTTCGTTCAGGGAAAACTGTCCCCGGGGGCCTCCTATAAAACTGTTTGTGCAGTGGGTATTTTGCCCAAACTGGGGGCCAAGTGCCGCACAAAGGGCGGGAAAACCTTGTTTTGCAGTTACAGATACTTGACCGCATTTCGCTTAAAAAGAAACCCGTGTTTGCGTACTTTTCTTGCCGGGCTTTTAGTTCTGTGCCCCCGCTGTTTTTGGGCCCCAACTTGTTTTAGTGGGCTTTCCCGATACATTTTAAAAGGGGGTTTTGTTTTTTTCTTTTGCTCGTTTTCCGATTTGGGGTTTTTGAGCTTACTTGCCTTTTCCCAGGTTTTTTAAAATTTTTTTTTAGCCCCAAACGGCTGTCCACCCGTTTGGCCCTGTACAGTCATTTTATCCTGGACTGTGAGGGGCTTAATGCGGGCAAGGGTTTGTGAAATAATTCTTCTGGTTTTTTGTCAGTGGTGCCTTAAACTGACTCAAAGGGCCCGAGGATTCCTTTTTTTGAACGGCCCCCCAAAGCTTTGTCCAAAGCCAGGTTTGGGAAAGGGGCGCACTGTGCCCCTCTTGAAACTTTGGGGGGAGTTGATGTGGCATCAATTTTGACACCCCAAAAAGGGAAAATTTTTTTTTTTGAATGGAGATAAGGGTTAAATTTATGCCGCTTGGGGGGTCCCCCACTGATACAGTTCTAGGGGCTTTTTTCCCGTGGGAAAGTGGGTTCAGAAAGAACAGTAAAAAAAATTTTTTCATTCAAGATCAATTTTATTGGCACCCTTTTGTTTTGCTGGGTTTGGGGAAAACTGTTTGAGAAAAAGGCAGATTTTTTTATCTTTTTCCTCTGGGCTCCCACCTTTTTCCCTGCGGGTTGAAAATGAGTGCATTTGCGCCCCAACTGATTGGCCCGAAAAAACTGGGGGCAAACCCGGTGCCATAATTTTGGGCTTTTTTTTAAAAATTTTGCCCCAAGGGACGGAAACTTTGGTGTTTTTGGGGGGGGGGTTTGGGGGTTTTTCAGATTTTTTTTAAATGTTTGCACAAAAACCCAAAACTATTTTTGAATGTTTCCCCCCCCTATTTTTCCAAACATTCACATTGAAAATTACGGTTTTTTTTCAGAGCAAAAAACTCAAACACGTTATACGATTTGTTTTTTATCTTTCTTTGAAACTCTTCACCTTTTCCACCCCCTTGTCTTTCACAAGAAACCCTTTTAAAAGTTTAAAAGGTTTATTGGGGGGAGAGTGACCGGGTTTTGGGTTCCTTTTTCCTTTCGGGCCCTCCCCCCCCTTCTCTTTTCTTTTCTCTCTCTCTCTTTCTCTCTCTCTCACCCCACACACACACACACACACACCCCAACACAACACCACGCAAAGCACGCACCCACACACCTCACCACACCCCAAAACCCACACCACCCCACACACACACAAAACACACACACACAAAACACACACAAAACACCCTAATTTGGGACTAAACCCAAAAATACACTTTAAATTTTTAAAATTTTCCGATAGAAATAGTTGTATTGATTGGGGAAAAGAATATTATTTTAAAATTTTAAAAATTTTTCACTTATTTTTTTTATGCCTACTACCTTTTCTGTTTTTTTTATTATTTTGCTTTAGTAAATATGTTTCCTCCCACTTTCCCTTTTAAATTGGCTACTTCTCTACATGGGAACCCTATACTATTAAAAAGTAGCCAACCCTTTAAGAAAAAAATAAATAACAACGGTTTTTTAAATACGGGCCCCTTTTCAAATCTAAAATAACTTTTCAATTTACAAAGGGTTTTTGCAACGCCCGGCCCACTTCGGCCAAAGAAAGTTCGGGCCCTCCACCCCCCGTTCCCTTTTTCGGGGTTACCGCCAACGACGCACGGCGCCCCGCAGCCAAAAGGGGTTTAGGTTTTGCCGGGCGCAAAGTTCTGTCAAAAGTTTAAACACGAACTTAATTTTTGGGACTCACGAGAAACTGAAATACCAGCTTTTGTACACTTCAATTTCTCAATGCGCCATTGCTGTCATACAGAAAATTTTAAAATTTAAAAATTTGGTACAGTAAATAAACTTAAAGATTTTGCCCCAGTCTCAAGCGTCCAAACCACAGGGCGTTTGGCCCCGGGGGGTGGGTGACTAGTTGGCCCCAGCCGGAGTTTAAAAGGGAAAAGCGTTGAGCAACTAAATCATTTGGGTTTTGAGTGTGCCCGGGGCTCCCCTAAACGGGACCATCCCCCCTTTTTCGTTGATTAAAATTTAAAAGAAAAAAAGTTGGGTTAACACCAAATGTTTTCCCGAAAGGTCCCGGGCCCTTTCTGGGGGGGAAAAGTGCTCACCTCCCTTTAGGGCACAAAATTTTGGAAAGGGGTACCATGCGTCCTGTCAAAGAAAGGTTGACAAAACTTTAAAATTTCCAAACCCCCACTAAACCCGGAAGCAAGTCAATCCCTGTTGGGGGTATTCCTTTTTTAAAAGGAAAATTTGTTATTGTTTCTCGACATCAGTGCTTTTCCCCCTTTTAGATTGATTAAGGATCTGTTTGTGTCGGGCGATCCATTTTTTGGAAACCCCTCATGCGTGAAAGCATTGGGACAAGATCCCAAAAAATTTGGCCTCAGCCCCCTGTGGGTTCAAACCCAGAAAAGGGGAATGTTTTTGGTTTGTGGACTGACCAAATTCCGGAGGATTAGGTGCTGTTTTTAAATTCAAGAACAATTTTGACGTTCTCACCAAGATGTGTTTTCCCGTCTCCCCCTGCTAGAACCCTGAGAGAGGTTAAAAGCACAAACGAGCAAGGGAAAATCCGCCCTAGTTTGGGCGTACAAAAGTTTGTGTGATTTTCCTTTTGGGGGGTCCGAATTTATTCTGCAAACAAGGGAAACGCCCCTTGCTTTTCCCGGTACGTCAAATTTTTTAAAAATTTCCCGGATTATCGTTTGGGGTCTGCACGGCAGGAATTTTTTTTTTGAAGTCAGGCCGGGTTCCAGGAACTTTAAATGTGTTTGCTTTACCCTTTTTTTCGCGTTCTTGGGGGGGATCAGTTCATTCCCTAGATATGACCATGGTTTTGGGTGTATTCTAGAGTTGCGTTTTTTATGGGGTTTTTTATCATTTTGGTTTAAATTAAAAATTGAAAAATACTTCCTTTTGATGAAAACCAAACGGTCCCTTTTTTTTTTTTTTTCTTTTTTTTTTTTTTTTGGGGGGGGGGGGGGGGGGGGGGGGGGGTAAATATTTTTGACGGACTGTCAACACCGTTTTTTTTTGTCCGCTCCAAATTTTTTAAAACCTTTGCGGGCCGACCGGGCCCGGGAAGCCCGCTAAACTGGGGTTTACCCTTCATCATAAAAGTCGGGTGGCGCCGCAATCAAATTTATCCTACATAAATTCCGGCTAAGATTACTGTCCAGTCCCGCCCAGGGGACTCACAAATACGTTTTTATTGGGCAAACCCAAATATGTGAGGTTCACAAATTGATGTTGGTCGAAATCGTTTTTTTCCCCATGTTTGGGGCCCTTGTAACTTTCTCAGCGCCAGGAAAAGGCTTTTCATTTTTTTTAAAAAAAAAAGAAAAGTGAAGGTTTTTGTTTTATGAAAGAAAGAGAAAAAAAACCCTTCATTTTTGCTGTGTTTTTTTTTTGCTATGTTTTTTTAAGGGAAATTGTCGTTTTTCTTCATCAGGAAAAAAGGAGAGGAAGCACACTGTTTTCGGAAAGGTGTGCGGTGCGTGGGTTTTTTTGTCTGACTCTCGCCTCAAAGTTTGGGTGCGTTGTTTTTTAAAATTATTCCCTAAAACACAACCCACAAACCCTACGTACTGGGGTTGCGGCCAAACAGGTTAATTTTTTCTTTAAATTATGTGCCCCGAACCATTTAAAACATCATTCATGTGAAAAGGGACAAATTTTTTAATGTCACTAAAACAGCATTTAGAAACAAGATAAAAAAAAACTTAGGGAAATTCATTTTTCAGATATCATACACATATTTTTTTCATCACAGATCCGTCCCGGGCCCTTTCCCCAGGGGGTCTCACATTTTATATACCAAATCAACCCGACCGGTTCCAAAGTACCCAAAGGCCCCCAGTCTTAAAAACAAAAAGAAGACAAAGAAAAATTAACCAAGGGGCCCCACATGAAAAAGCCCGCCGTTACAAACACAAAAAGAAGGATGAAGAAAAAAGGGTCTCTATATAACAAACCAAAAAAATCACGTCGAACTATCAAAGAAGAACCGCAAAAATTTTCAAGGCACAATAATCCATAGCAGAAGAAAACCGCAGATTCACAAAGCCCAGGGAATCCACAGAAGAAGGGAAACCGGGGAGAATTTTAAAAACCGCAATCCCCAGTTAAGAACTTTAAAATTTATAAAGCCCCAAATAAACCATAGAAAAGAAAACCCAATTCATAATCACAGAATCCACAGGTGAAGAACTTTCAGATTCAAAAGCCAGTAAAAACCCTGGGAAAAACTGCAGATTTTACAAAACACAGCAATCAATATTTTAAACCCCGGGGAAAACCCAAAAAACTTCGAATTTGACGTACCGTTGATCCCAAAACAAAAATTTAAATTCCGTGTAATTTATACTACAGTGTTCACAAACAATAAAACAACCCCCCCCCCCCCCCCGACACACATTCGGTGGTACAATTAGAGCACATAAATAATCTTCAGGAGTTTTAAAATCACTCTCGGCGACCAGCCCTTTACAACATTTTTTTTTAACAAATAAATTTTCTTTCTACTTATTCCCCGGGACCGTCATCAAAAACCCTCCCCATTTCACGTGAAAATCGATGCACTACTGAATTGAAAGTCAGCCTCTTTCCAAAAGTAAAAAATTTCGGGGGAAAACATGATTAAAACAAAAAAAATTAAAAACTGGATACCCCAAACCCCGGGCCGGGTTTGTCTTCTTGCTCTTTTCTCTTTCTCTCAAACATTATTTTCGTCATGTATTTACCTATGTCATTTTAAGTTGACGTCATAATTTAAAGTTGACCCAATACTCCCCCCCCCTCAAGAAAAAAAAACCCAAAGACCGAATTGTTTTTTTAAAAAGAAATAAACAAAAACCAAATAACCAAAAACCCAAAATTAAAATTTACCCCCGGGGAAAACGGGAAACCCGCTCCCGGGGGAAACCCGTTCGTTTAGTCCCTTCCGGGGCTCTCACACAAAAAGAAAAAACACAAGTTTGTCCCGATGAAAATCTGAAACCCCCCGACATGCCCACTCTTGCTGACCTCACGGGGCAGGGCCCCTCCATACCCCCACGGGGTAGAAAACGGCGGGGGGGCATGGGGTGACCCCACACCCGGGGGGTAATGAAAATAAAGATGTCTACTGGGCCACTCGGTCACCCTCCCTACCCACACGGGAAGGGCCAAAACATGTCTACTGACCAAAATCGGGGGCAGCCCCTTCCCCCATACCCCCACGGGTAGAGAGAAAGGATTTTAAAAATTCCCGCTTAATAGTGCTGTTTTGGGCCTTTTCCCCGATTCAGCAAATTTCGACTAAACGATACGACCGGGGGAAGGAAAATCAACATTCTACTGGAACATTAAAAGCACCCAAAAACCCAAAAAACAGCATCGTCCCCGAGGGATTACCCCAAAGTAAAGGGAACCCAACCCCACAGGTGCAAAGAAAAAGACTCCTGAATCTTCCCGAAAACTTCAGACATTCTGGAGTGAAACCCACACTACCAAACCTTTTCCGACGGAAAACAACTGGAGATGCAAACGGGCTATTTTGATGGCTCAATGGTTTCCAAGAACCAACTATACCCAAACTCTCTCTCAACAACCTCTTTCGCCCCGAAAAGGGGGTTTCTTTAAAAATTTTTTTTCTAACCCGGGGCTCTGTTGTAAGAGGGTTTTATAATAGTACATCCCTGAGAAAGAACCTGGTTTAAAATCAAAATGTCCTGAAAATCATCAAAAACTGCACGAACTCCCTGGGAAAAGCTGGGCAGGACAAAGCAAATTTAAAATGTACAAACGAACATCTTCATCGGCTTAGAAGACGCCATCGGGAAAATTAAAGTTTTTGGGAAAGGGTAAAAAAGGGCAAACACAGCCTGGGCGAAAACCAACTGTACAAAAATACTTTATGAAAAAAGTACAAACAGACTCGGCGGGGGTTTCCCCCGAAAACCAATTCCCGGGGAACTGCCCGGAACCCTTTCTTTTTCACAAACCAAAGGTTTTATTCTGCCCCAGGCACGAAGTAACCCTTTTAAAGAACGACTGTAAAGGGACAACCTTTAGGAAATAGACATAGGCAGAACATCGAAAAACTTTTAAATGAAAGCAAGGGCTTCCCCTGACTCCTCCCTCTTTTCGGAAAAGTCAGAACGGGAAATTTTTCAGATCTTTGGGATCTGGGAAAAAAGGCTTTTTGGGGGCCCCCCAAAAATGGGTTAGGGTCTAGCCCTCGTAAAGGGGGGCTAAAAAAAAAGGTTCACCCCGATACATCCACTAAACCACCGCTCAAAGAAAACTCCCCGGCCCATTTACCCACCCAAAGAGATCTGCAAAAGGGCTATTTTCCCAAAACAAAACAAGTCAAAATTTGGGCCCCCAAAAAAAGGGGCAACTGACGGAAAAATGTAGGGCCCGTGGAAATCAACCACACGACCCCCAAAAGAAACACAAATTCACTGTGGTTCCCAGCATCCCTTACCCGGACAGAAAAATAACCGTTTTCGAACGCCAAAAAATAGGGGAGCACCAGTATCACGCAGAAAAAACTCAAAATCCTTTTCCCAGAACCAAACCCAAATGCAAATTTTCCCGTGAACTCCCAGCACTAGACAAACAAAAGGGTTTCAAGAACAGAACAAAAAGCACTGAACTGGTTTCTGTTTGGCCGGGGTTTTCGACAACAGGGAAATTTAAATAACAACAAAAGGGGCTTTAGCGGGGTGGCCCAAGGGGGCAAATTCTACAGGGGTTTTTTAAACCCGACTTCCCTTTGGGCACCTAGCAGCAAAATTCCCCGTCCCTTTTTACACAAAAACACACAACACTTGCAAAATGATTTTAGGGAAACACTTTTTGAGGAATCTTTCTGCCCGAGGTAAAACGGGGGGCCACGCCCCCGATAACGGATACCGCTAAAGTTATTTCCACGACCAGCTGATAACCCAAACGCTCTGATGACCACAATAAAAAGCTACCATCAAAGTTACTCCACGATCAGCCGGGGAACCAGAGTAGTGGCCACTGTTTTGAAAAAGTAGGTATCTTTTTCCCTCTGTCAGACTGACCACAGTACGGAGTTCTATCAGACTGACCGGGATATGCATTTCTGTCAAACTGACCAGGAGTTTTGTATACCCCAAAAGAAGCAAAAATGTTTTCATCAGCTTTCCTAGAAGCACCTTATTGAATGAGCACGTCTGTATGACTTGACAGGACCTGTTGTCTTTACTTCGGGGCCGGGACCTGTGTTGTTTTGTCCCCGTTCTCCACCGCGTTGGGTGTAGGAGAGGCTGGTGCCGGGGGCGGCCCTTTAGGTCTATTCCCTTTAGGTCTATTCCCTTTAGGTCTATTCCTTTAAGTCTTTTCCCTTTCCCAGGTCTATTCTCGTTAAGTCTTGTGATAGGGTTAGGGATAGGGTTAGGGTTGGGGTTTAGGGTTAGGGATAGGGTTAGGGATAGGGTTAGGGTTAGGTTAGGGATAGGGATAGGGTTGGGGTTTAGGTTAGGATAGGGTTAGGGATAGGGTTAGGGATCGGGATAGGTGGGATAGGGTTAGGGTTAGGGATAGGGATAGGGTTAGGGTTAGGGATAGGGTTAGGGATCGGGATAGGGTTAGGGATAGGGTTAGGGATAGGGTTAGGGTTAGGGATAGGGTTAGGGTTAGGGTTAGGGTTAGGGTTAGGGATAGGGTTAGGGATAGGGATAGGGTTAGGGTACTAACCCTATCCCTAAGACTTAACGAGAATAGACTGGAAGGAATAGACTTAAAGGGAATAGACCTAAAGGGAATAGACCTAAAGGGAATAGACCTAAAGGTACCTCCCCGTAGGAGAGGCTGGTGCCACCAGCTGCAACGACCCAGTTGCCAGTTTCTGCGTCTTGTTGCCAGCTGTGCCTTCTGCGTTGGTTCCGCCGAGAAAAGACCACCGCCTGTGTGACAGCGCTCTGCTGAGTCAACGCTGTCCTTGTCGTCGAGAGTCGTCGACTGTGTGCGCGTCGTAGCGCATTGCCTGAGTTTGTCGTGCTTGTGTGTGGAGCCAAAGCTCTGGGAAGTTGAGGTTGATACCTCAGGTGTGGCAGAGAGCTACTTGGTGTATCCACTGTGTGATCTATTATCTTTTGACAGGAAGTCGTCACTTCCTTGTGTGTTTAGTCCCAAGCTTTCCTAGTAGACAGAGACGCCACTTCATCTTCGTGTCATCATCTCTACCCTGCTGACAGCTGCCGCATCTCCAGTGGACTTTGGCTAGTTCTCCTGTATTACTGTGCACCCATAGCTGGTGTGCGTTCTGTGAACAAATTAGTGTTTGTGGGCGTGTTCGCCAATTACATATTTATAGATTATTTGATATTGTACACATGTGTTGAGGTGTGGTACGTGTGCATGTTTATATTATTGATGTTTGTGTTTGATTGTCCAGGCAGCAAAAAGAGTAACAAAAAGAATTGCTGTTGTGTTGCCTAGCTGTCTATGTTCGGTTGAGTGGGTGTGTATGTGGTAGTAAACTCGAACACGCATCCATATTTCAGAGAGAGTGAGTCGGACAGACAGACCCACGCGCAACCACCCATCCGTAACAGGAGGCGGGTTGGGAGTCTCTGAGAGAGGTAGTGAAGTGGTGTTTGTAGATGCATTTTTGGAGATGATGGAGTGATGAACCCTTCACAGCAGATGATTGTTTTGACTTCATATTACTTGGCGATAGCATGACTTTATATACTGGAGTAGATTTTTCTTATATTGCTTGTTTTCTCTCTTCAGTAAGGATGAATTTTTCCTCGACTTAAGCTTAGCTCCTTTCTACAGTGTACTCAATTACACAGATCCAAATGAAGCGTATAATACCTGGTATAATATCTTTCTCTCAATCGTTGATAAACATGCCCACTTAGAAGAAAAAGGGTAAAACACAGAGTACTTCCCAGCTGGCTGACAAAAGACATTATTATAGAAATGGCACTAAGGGATGCACTTAAAACCGCAAAAAAAGTAGATGAATATAAAAAACAAAGAAACAGAGTATCAGATCTGGTTAGAAAAATCAAAATCTGAGCATTTTAGGAAACTGATAAACGCAAACAGGGATACAGCATCATTATGGCGTGCTGTTAATGAAATAACTGACAAGTCGAGAAAGAAATCAGATAATACTGCGACTATGTGGTCTGCTAACACTTTCAACAATCATTTCCTTCAGGTAACTGAATCAGTACAAACAGCTGCCAGTGTCACATTCTTTAATCGATATGAGACTCCAGCTGTTCTCCAATCGTTTTGCAGAACGATTTGAATACTAGAGATTCATTTAGCATCCCTTGCTTGCTATTAATGAAGTTGGTTCCTTAATTTCAACTTAAAAATAAAGGCATGGGCCAATACTTAAAAGCTCTATACTCAAGCTTTCTCTACTTACATTGTGATACCCTTATATGTTTAAATTTGTGGCAATTGTCTGGGTCCAGATCTAATTAAAA
>JAFLJL010004533.1:5000-7500 GCA_018398815.1 Conus ventricosus
ATGTTTCCTTTCCACTATTTCCAGCACGTTTCCCTTCCATTGTTTCCAGCATGTTTCCCTTCTATTGTTTCCAGTATGTTTCCCTTCCATTGTTTCCAGCATGTTTCCCTTCCATTGTTTCCAGTATGTTTCCCTTCCATTGTCTCCAGTATGTTTCCTTTCAACTATTTCCAGCACGTTTCCCTTCCATTGTTTCCAGCATGTTTCCCTTCCATTGTTTCCAGCACGTTTCCCTTCCATTGTTTCCAGTATGTTTCCCTTCCATTGTTTCCAGCATGTTTCCCTTCCATTGTTTCCAGTATGTTTCCCTTCCATTGTTTCCAGTATGTTTCCTTTCCACTATTTCCAGCATGTTTCCCTTCCATTGTTTCCAGTATGTTTCCTTTCCATATTTCCAGCACGTTTCCCTTCCATTGTTTCCAGTATGTTTCCCTTCCATTGTTTCCAGCATGTTTCCCTTCCATTGTTTCCAGTATGTTTCCCTTCCATTGTTTCCAGCATGTTTCCCTTCCATTGTTTCCAGTATGTTTCCTTTCCATTGTTTCCAGCATGTTTCCCTTCCATTGTTTCCATTATATTTCCCTTCCATTGTTTCCAGCATGTTTCCCTTCCATTGTTTCCAGTATGTTTCCTTTCCACTATTTCCAGCACGTTTCCCTTCCATTGTTTCCAGTATGTTTCCCTTCCATTGTTTCCAGCATGTTTCCCTTCCATTGTTTCCAGTATGTTTCCCTTCCATTCTTTCCAGCATGTTCCCTTCCATTGTTTCCAGTATGTTTCCCTTCCATTGTTTCCAGTATGTTTCCTTTCAACTATTTCCAGCACGTTTCCCTTCCATTTTTCCAGCAGGTTTCCCTTCCATTGTTTCCAGCATGTTTCCCTTCCATTCTTTCCAGTAGTTTCCTTCCATTGTTTCCAGCATGTTTCCCTTAAATTCTTTCCAGTATGTTTCCTTTCCATTGTTTCCAGCATGCTTCCCTTCCATTGTTTCCAGCATGTTTCCCTTCCATTGTTTCCAGTATGTTTCCCTTCCATTCTTTCCAGTATGTTTCCCTTCCATTCTTTCCAGTATGTTTCCCTTCCATTCTTTCCAGCATGTTTCCCTTCCATTGTTTCCAGCATGCTTCCCTTCCATTGTTTCCAGTATGTTTCCTTTCCACTATTTTCCAGCACGTTTCCCTTCCATTGTTTCCAGTATGTTTCCCTTCCATTGTTTCCAGCACGTTTCCCTTCCATTCTTTCCAGCATGTTTCCCTTCCATTGTTTCCAGCACGTTTCCCTTCCATTGTTTTCCAGTATGTTTCCCTTCCATTGTTTCCACACCTTTCCCTTCCATTGTTTCCAGTATGTTTCCCTTCCATTGTTTCCAGCACGTTTCCCTTCCATTGTTTCCAGTATGTTTTCCCTTCCATTGTTTCCAGCACGTTTCCTTCCATTGTTTCCGGCATGTTTCCCTTCCATTGTTTCCAGCATGTTTCCCTTCCATTCTTTCCAGCATGTCTCCCTTCCATTGTTTCCAGTATGTTTCCCTTCCATTGTTTCCAGCATGTTTCCCTTCCATTGTTTCCAGTATCTTTCCCTTCCATTGTTTCCAGTATGTTTCCTTTCCACTATTTCCAGCACGTTTCCCTTCCATTGTTTTCCAGCATGTTTCCCTGCTATTGTTTCCAGTATGTTTCCCTTCCATTGTTTCCAGCATGTTTCCCTTCCATTGTTTCCAGTATGTTTCCCTTCCATTGTCTCCAGTATGTTTCCTTTCAACTATTTCCAGCACGTTTCCCTTCCATTGTTTCCAGCATGTTTCCCTTCCATGTTCCAGCACGTTTCCCTTCCATTGTTTCCAGTATGTTTCCCTTCCATTGTTTCCAGCATGTTTCCCTTCCATTGTTTCCAGTATGTTTCCCTTCCATTGTTTCCAGTATGTTTCCTTTCCACTATTTCCAGCATGTTTCCCTTCCATTGTTTCCAGTATGTTTCCTTCCATATTTCCAGCACGTTTCCTTCCATTGTTTCCAGTATGTTTCCCTTCCATTGTTTCCACCATGTTTCCCTTCCATTGTTTCCAGTATGTTTCCCTTCCATTGTTTCCAGCATGTTTCCCTTCCATTGTTTCCAGTATGTTTCCCTTCCATTGTTTCCAGCATGTTTCCCTTCCATTGTTTCCATTATATTTCCCTTCCATTGTTTCCAGCATGTTTCCCTTCCATTGTTTCCAGTATGTTTCCTTTCCACTATTTCCAGCACGTTTCCCTTCCATTGTTTCCAGTATGTTTCCCTTCCATTGTTTCCAGCATGTTTCCCTTCCATTGTTTCCAGTATGTTTCCCTCCATTCTTTCCAGCATGTTTCCCTTCCATTGTTTCCAGTATGTTTCCCTTCCATTGTTTCCAGTATGTTTCCTTTCAACTATTTCCAGCACGTTTCCCTTCCATTGTTTCCAGCAGGTTTCCCTTCCATTGTTTCCAGCATGATTCCCTTCCATTCTTTCCAGTATGTTTCCC
>JAFLJL010004534.1:0-16536 GCA_018398815.1 Conus ventricosus
CCAAACATTAAAAATTCCTTCTGCCTTTCCCCCTTTTAAACCGTTCCCTTCCCAAAATTTGGCCTTTTTTTTTTCCCTTTTTTCTGGCTTTAAATTTTCAAATTTAATCTCCCCCCTTAAATAATATCCTCTCGCTTAAAAAAATTTTCCCCTTTCCTTATCTTCTGAAAAATTTTTTTTTCCCTCTATTCTATTTTTTCTTTAAAAACCCCCTTCTTTAAAAATTTTCCATCTTTTATTTTAATGTTTACTCTTTGGGGGTTTCTTTTCCAGAAACTTTCTTCTCCCCGGTTCCTCTTCCTCTCTCTCCCTCTCTCCCTCTTCTCTTCTCCTCTTCTCTTCTCTTCCCCCCTCCCTCCCTCCCTCCCCCCCCTCCCTCCCTCCTCTCTATCCTCTCTCTCTCTCTCTTTCTCTCTCCCCCTTTTGGGGCCCCCCCCCCCCCCCAAAAAAACCACACCCCAAAACCCAAAACCCCCCCCCCCCCCCCACCCACCCCCCCCCCCCTCCCCCCTCCCCCCCCACCCCCCCGGACCCACACCCACCACCCCCCCCCAAACCCCCCCCACCCCCCCCCCCAACCACCCCCCCAAAACACACCCCCCAAAAACCGCCCCCCCGCCCCGCCGGCCCCCCCGCCCCCCGTTTTCCACCCCCCCCCCCCCCCCCCCCCCGTCTCCCCCGAGCACCCCCACCACCCCCCCCCAAAACCCCCCCCCCCCCCCCCACCCTTTTTCAAAGCCTTCCCTCCTCCCCCCACCTAATTTCTCTATCAATTGTTCCCCCGTTTATCGGTGGAAATTCGTTTATTCTCAAAGCCCAATTCTTTTTTAAACTGGGCCTTTGGGGGCGAGTTTTTTGGCCCGTTTCATTTTTTTTGCTTTCTTTTTTCCAAAACCCTTTGTTTTCTTTTACCTCTCCCTCCCCCCTTTCCTTTTCTTGTTATTCACTTCTTAAAACGTTAAATTAAACCCCCCAACCACCCCCCCCCCCCAACCCCCCCCCACCCTTCCCCAAACCGCCCCCCTTCCCCCAAAACCCCCCCCCCCTCCCCTGTTCTCCTTTTTCCCCCAAAACCTCCTCTCTCTCTCTCTCTTTTTCCCTCTCTCTCTTCCCTCCCCTCTCCTCTTCTTGCATGCATACACCAAACAAAAAATGTCCCCCCCCCCCCCCCCCCCCTCACACACCACTAAACATATCCCACAAAAAACTTATAGACGCACGCAAAAAACATACTTTAAAATATTTGAAAAACCAAAGTTGTCTTCCCCCCCCCTTTTCTCTCTCTCTCTTCTCTCTTCCCCCCTCTTTCTCTTTTCCCCTCTCTCTTCCCCTTTTTCTTCTCTCCCCTCTCTCTTCTTTTCTCTCTCTCTAGCGCGCGCAAACCCATGAAAAATTTCAAAAAGGGATTATGTGATCTGTACACTTAAAGTCGGTTCGCGGAAACTATTTTTATGCAGCAAATTTTTGCTCTACGTGTACATCAGACCACAAAACAAAAAAAAAAACATACAAAAAAAACAAAAGAAAAAAAAAAAATTCCGTTAGAAAAATCTCCCCAAGTGGTGAGATTTACAGATTTCAGCTAAAGGGCTGACTCCCCCCTTTTCGGGTTGGGAAAAAAAAACACTATGCAATGAAAAAGATAGATTTTTAGACAAAAGTTTATCATAAAGACTTAAAAATAAGTTTTGTTTTTGAACATTCAATTAAAAAAATGAGATACTTTAAGTTTTTGCCCACAGACCCCAAAAAGGAGAGGGTTTTAACAGCCTAAGAAACCCATCCACCCGTTTTTTCCTTTTGTACAAAATTTTTTGATTCGGAATAAAAACCTGGGGGATTATCAATCATGCGGGATGCATTCAAAGGGGAAAAAAAGATGTCCGGGACGGGGAAATCGTGTGGTATTGTTAAGTGCACAAAGTTGTGTTATTGTCAGGTTTAAACCCCGGTTATTTTTTGCACTCATACACCATAGGCCCCTCATGACCACCAAACTTTCCCTCTCCTTGGGAATGGGATGTCACGCTTTCGTTTTTTTCCTAAAACGTGAGAAAAAGAAATACAATTTTTTGCTACATAATTAATCTTACAATCAATCAAAACAATGAATAAATAAACACTTTAAAAGATAAATATTCCAAAACCCCGGGTTTATAATAAAATGATTCAACCGGGCCCCGGTTTTCACAACACAACCACGTTTCACACCACACCACATTTCTTGTAAAAAAGTTCTTCACTCTTTTCAGCACTCTTGATGGTGACCCCTTGGGTTTGACTGGCTCCGGCTTCAGGACTGGGTCTTCGGGGTCGTTCGGGGTTCGATAGAATCTTCTTCTTCGTCTTCTCCCCCCCCCCCCCCTGGGTTAAAATTTCGTTTCCCGTTTTCCCCCATTGGGGCTTCAAATTAGTTTTTTTTTTCCCAGTTTTTTAACCCTAAGACTTAGCTTCTCTTTTATCCCCAGACCCGTTTCTTCGACCCTTTCTCTGCCCTGCCACCCCTTCCTTTTCCCCTTCCCTTCTCTCCCCCTCCCCTGGTGTTGTTCTCCCTCACGTTTTTTTCTCCCTCATTTTATGGGGATGGAAAAAAGGGATCCCCTTGGGGCCTGCTTTGCCACCAGCTTCTAAAACCCCCTTTTCAAAATCCTGTTTTTCCCATTCCTCATTCCCAAACAGCATTTACACACACCCACCATTTGTTAGCAAACACACATTTAGCCCAGATGGACATCAAAAATTCCCGCCGATTCGGTGGTTTTAACACAGTATTATTTAAGGGGGCTATAAAACCCCCACAGCATTCAGCCAGCCTGACAATGAACCAACCAGGACCCCCCGGTACCCTCCGAACAATCCCAAGATCCGTCTTTACTGACTGTTTACAAAAACCCCAGCTGTGAGCATTTTTGCTCACTTGGAGACCGAGGTCGTGGGTTACATCCCTTTTCCCTTTTTGCCCCGGGAGGTCCGAACTCTCTCCTAGGGGTTTATTGTTCTGACCCCTTCGGCCCCCTTCACACAGTTCGGCCGTGTGCGTGGGTAAAGGACCCGGTTTTTTGGTTATTACCTTTTTTTATATAGTAAACTCCCTTTTCCCCCAAGCTCTAATGCCTTTTTTGAGGGTTTTTACGCTCCTTTACGTAGCTCAATACTTTCATTTTGCACACAAAATTTTAAGAAAAACATTATCAAAATGAAAGGCCACAATTTCATCGATTTTTCATTATGTGTGGTGAACAGCATTTGATGCGTCATCTGGGACAATTTATTGATCACGCAAAAAATTAATGTGTTTTGCTTAACGAACATTGACGACGTTTCTGTCGTGACTTTAATTTAACAGAGAACTTTACCGCAGGTCACCCGTCCCCCGAGCTGACGTGATGGCCCCCCCTACCTTCTCTGCAAACGGTGCCCATACTTTTTTTCTTTACCCCTTTTCTTTGATTATGAACGATTGATGATTATATTGTTTTGAAATTACTTTAACAGGGCGGAACACTCTAGATGGGCATTTTCAGTTTTCTCGTCCTGTCAAATATACTTTTTACCTTAATGACCAGGGATCAAAGATCATTGACACTTTCTTTTTTTTCTTTTTTTTCTTTTCTGTCATCTTTAGGTGGGGACGGTTTTTTTCGTATTTCTCACTTGCTGAGATAAATTTTCCGATGAAAATCCTGGGACCTCTCAACCTATGCCTGGCTCTCAGAATTGTTTCCCTTGTCCCCGAAAAAAGTCAACAACCCAAAATCGGTGAACCCCCTAACGACTACCACAAATTTTAGAAAAATCGGCCCTGTACTTTCTGAAATATTCCAAAAAAAGAAAAAACCCTTTTATGGCTGTTTTAAACCCTTACTAACGGCTATAAAAGGTAAAAAAAACATTTGGGGATATCCGTGACCCCTAAAGAACTTGCGCAAATTTCCCGAACACGGCCCAATACTTTTTTGGGCATTCCCCAAACAAAGGGGAAAAAACCCTTATTGGGCCCTTATGGCCCTTAGTAACGGCTACAATAACAATGGCATCACCATGACCCTAATGAACATGCCTATAAGTTTTTAGAAGACACCAAGTACTTTCTACGATATTCCCTAAGAACGAAAACCGTTATGGCCGTTATGGCCCCTTTGTAACGCCGTAAAAGGTTAAAAACACATCGGGGGGTCACGACGACCCTGGAGGGCCCGACAGGGTCGGTCTAGTGGGGTGAAGGGAATGGCTGCCCCGCACGCCCCGCAAGGCCACACGAGAAAAAATTTCGATACAACACCCATTTTTCACACCAGCAAAAAAAGCATTCCCAAACACAAAAAATGCAAATCACAATCAAGCATTCCAACGCCAAAAAATGCACAAACACAATCAAACACTCCAAAAACACACAACTTCACGATTATAAATAAACATTTCACCTCGAGTAACAAACCCCAAATTACGCATTCCAGACATATGACATATACACAATTATAAAGAAAAATTTCCAGCAATCCCTTCCCACACCCGGGTGCCCCACCCCCTGCCCTCCGCAAGGGCCCTGGGGGCACCTGCCGCACTAGGGGCTCCGAATGGGTTGGTTCTTGAAGGGGGTCGTCAAAAACCCCACCCTCGACACCAAGCAGGCTGAAAGCGCTCCCCGGGGGGGGGGGGAATGGCGTTTTTATGGAGTCCCGGAGGGGATCAGGACCGGCCGTCAAACCGGCGGGTTTTTACAGTCCCCGGTCCCGACAGAGCGACCTCAACCAGCCGTGGCCCATCCCGTCCCGGTCCCCCGCCAGAGCGGGCCCAACCAGACGTGGGACCTTCCCGTCGCGGGCCCACCAGAGCGTGGCCTAACACACGGGGGACATCCATCCGGGGGTCCAGCCAGAGGTGGCCCCAACCGCCCTGGACCACCTCCCCCCGGGTGAAGCCCCGGGGGGGGGGGGGGGGAACGAGCTGGGGGAGAGAAAAAAAAGGGGGGGAAGGAAGAAAGGGAAGGGGAAGGGGCTGGAACCCGCCGTCAGGACAGTTGACCCTGCTGTTAAAATTTTGCAGCCACTCGATGATGGGCGAGGGGGGAAGTTACTAAATCCCAATAACCCCCGCTCAACACAGACTGAGCATAACACGTAAAAAATCGAATCAGGAAAGTTCATTGGGGGCTTCTCACACGATGCAGGGGAAAAAACTGATTAAAACAACGGTTATAAAACAAATAAAATTTTTTTTCACCCCTTTTCTCCTCCGTTTAACATTTTCCTTTCTTGGGAAAAACCAAACAGCGCCATCGCTTTAAACTGCCACCCATTTTCAAAAAAAAAATTCAATGGTAATTGTCACATTTTTTTAGCCACATTTTAAAAAAAACAAATCTCAACCCGCTCCCAAAGCAAATCATGCGTCGCACGCTCACCAAAATAAAACTCGTTCTCCCTTTCAAACACAAAAGACGGTGGCCCAAGGTGGGCGGGAAGGCAGGGGGGCGAGCGGAACAAGCAATTCCAACCCGACACAAATTCTTCCCCTCCCACGACTACCGCATCACCCGATGCATAAAAAAAGAGAAAAAATTTGGAAAAATTTTGAATGGCCCGGTTAAAGATTGAATTAACCCGGGAAAAAAGGTTTTTCCCCCCTATTTTCTTACAATTTCGAAAACAAAAGAAAATTGGCAAAAGAGAAAACTACCCCGGGTAAAAAACAAAAAAACCAAAACAAAAAAAAACCACGAAACTGGCTTCCCCGCTACCCTGGGTGCCCCAAAAGAGGGGGTAAAACCGACTCCTTTTGCCCTCTGCCAGTCGAGAGGCCAAGAGGCCGGGTTTGCGGAAAAAGAAGAAGTGATGCCCCTTTCCCCTACAGGCCGATGTAGGAATTAAAATTTCCCGGACTTTCCCCTCGTTTTGATACGGTGAAGAACCAAGCGGAGCAGGCGTTTCCCGAGCATTCCCGCTCGATGAAGAGTAACCTCCCCAGGATGGCGGCCAACATGCCACGCTGGTCAAAAGAGTGACCCATACTTCAAACTAAAAGAAATGAAGCATTTTGCGACAGGAAAAAAAGACAGGCGAGAGGCCGAATTAAAAGGAAAGGTTTCGCGAAAAAAAGGTACCACCCCCCGTAAAATTTAAGGTTGAATAGCAGGGGGCAGGGGAAAATTAAGAGAGAGGAGAGGAAAGAAAAAACCGAAGTTGAGCGGAACTCCCCAAAGGGTTGCAACCCCACACAAGCCCCCATTAAGGGGGGAATACACGACAACAGCAACGAAAATTTAAACAAATAAATTAATTCCGCCACCCTAGTTGGGTAAAATTTCGTTGGCCTCGTGAAAAAACTCGTGGAAAAACCCCCCCTTCTAAAAGCATTGTTTCTCTGAGAAACGTGTTTCCTTTTAACCCTTTTGACCATGTGCAAATTCAAAAAAATTGGGCCCGAACCCAACTTTTCTGTAAATCGAAGGTTGGGAAAAACCCAAATAAAAAACATTCCACATTAGAACCCATACGGGGGAAATTAATTAATTTACATTTATAAAAACCAAATAAGAAAACCCTTTCCCAAACCCATGAAAGTAACAATCCGAACCATTGGTGATTACTACCGTTAACATCACTAAAGTGAAAACTGTCAGTAAAATTTTTTTTACAAAGCCAAAAGGGGGATAAAAAACCTGGTTGGGGGTTTTTCCCTCGGGACCGATTTTTCCAATGTGTGGAAAAGGACCCCGGGGGTAAGAAAAGTCAGCCCCGAAATTACGGGAAACCCCCTTGTTATGACGAAAAGTGAACGATGACTCTGCATTTTCCACTCCCAAAACTTTGAGTCGACGACTGAGGGCCGGTTTCCGGGCCCAAGAAATGGGGGGATGATGATCGCTCTCCATTTAAAAATTTTCCCGGCTTACTTCTTTTTGGGCACGCCAGTGCGCGTCCAAATCTGCCTGAGGGGATTCAGAAACCCCCCCAGTGGGGGCATGATAGTCCTAAGGGGGGACATTTTTGGGGTTTTTTCGACTCGCAAAAATTTCTACCACTCCCGAATTAGCTTTTACCGCGGGGGATGGGGGTTTAAATTGGGTCCCCAGGGTGGGCCCCCAACCCTTTTGCTAAATGGCCCCCCAAACCCCGTGGCACGACCCTAGGGGAAACGAAAAAGGGCGACCCTTAGGCTTTGCCCCCTTGGCAGACTTCGCAATTTGGGCAAAAGGCCAAAACCTGCGAGTTCACCCCTGGCCGAAAAAAGTCCTTTTCTTACTCGCTCGAGAGTCCGTTGGAGCCCATATGCCCTGCCTTGGGGGAATCGGGGGCCCTTTGCCGGAGCAAAAGACTCTTTCGGGCCCTTTTGGGGAACAACAAGTGTTTTGGCCAACGTTTTGCCGGGAGTAAAAACCCTAAAGAGGTTCCCCTTGTGGAGTTTGAAGCCCTTTGGGGGCGTGTCGGGCGACTGGCGGACGACCTCCAGTTGTGGGCGGGGTTTTGGACACCCAACCCGGGCCTGAAGACGGACCAGGGTAGCAGGATGGGCCCCTGGCCAGAACCTCGTCAGGTTGGGTGGGAAGGGGAACGAAATTTTCCTGTTCCTGCTTCTTAGCTTTGGCGCGGGGGGGTGACTCCCCAAAACGCCTTTTGGGGGCAGACCCGTAGCAGGGGAGGGACGGTTTCCGTCAGAAAAGGTTTGCCATTTATTCCCTATGAGAAGGGAATTACTGGGTTCGCCCCACCGCGATGGCCCATATTCGCCCCCGAAGTGGGGGGGTGGGGGATGGGGAATAAGTACAGAAAGGCGGGTGGTTTTTAAAAAACCCCAGCCCCAACCCGAAAACATCAAAAACAAAGCGCCCCAAAGGGGGCCTCGGGGGGAAACCAAATTCTTTTCCAAAAAAGATCTTTGATGCTCCCGAATCCCTGATGGTTTTGCCCAAGGGGAAACCCCAACAAAAAGGGGAAAAACACTGGGCACTTTGAATCACCAGAAGCTGGGTGGAAACCCACGTTAGCCGAGGCACAAAGGGGGGGGGAAAAGGGCCCAGCCCCACGACTACCAGCGGCTTTAGAAAAAATTTTTTCCCAAAATTGTGGCCAGGCCCGACCACAAAGAAAACCCACAGTGGGGGCCGCTAAAAAACCCTTTAAACGGGCCTGCCTTTTCACCCCGTTTGCTTTGGGGGGCGCCTTTTTGCCCCCTTAAATCCTGTGGAGGGTTCCTCTCCGTATTGGGCGATGCCCAAAAAGCCCTGCAAAGCTTCAGCAAACACCTCAGGGGTTTTGTGAATCGCAGCCCCCAAAAATCCTGAGGCGCTGTCTCGCCTATTTCCCGGGTCCCCAAATCTGGGGACCGTTTTTGTGAGCTTTCAATGAGGATAGATCCTCCAGCTCCAACTTTTGCCAATGAAGCCAGTCCTAGCGTTTTGCGCCCGCCTTCACCAAAAATGCACGAAAGGGCTTGTCGTTTTCTTCTTCATGGACCCGAACTTCCCCCGGTTTGTTTTCCCGGGGTAAGGTGGAAACGCTTACGAAAAGGCCCAAAGGGTTTTTGCTTTAAAACGCACCTTTATTTTAGGTGAGGGAAAACACTCCCTTGCCGCCCCCCAGTTTTTTCCCCGAAAAAAAGGGGGTTTCATAGCATTTTGGGGGCCCCAGGCAATTGGTGTTTAACTAGCAACCCCCTTTTAAAATGGGTCTAGGGAAAAAATTCAATGTCCTCCTAGGTTGAAAATCTGGAAGGGTTTTTTTTTGGGTCTAACTTTTCACCCGCCTGGTGAAATTAACCCCCGGGGCTTACAGTTGGGGGGGACCCGAAAGAAGTTGGGTTTCCCTCTCCTCCCTAGGCCCGAAACCTCCTTTCCCGTCTAGTTTTTCCCCACGGGGGGGCAGCCTCTTCCCCACGCGAGCCTTTCTGGCAGCCTTTTTCCTTACGAAGGGCCTCCCGTCGGGCACCCCCTTCTCCCGCGGCATAGCCTCTTCCCATGCAGGAAACTCCGGTTTTGGCGTCTCCTTTGGCGCAAAAGCCCCCCACCCATCCAAAAATTTCCCTTCGTAGCAGCCCTTTCCCTACGAAGGGGCCCGCCTCTTCCCTACGCTGAGCAGCCTTCCCTTTCCCTTTCGCTGTCCTCCTGTCTGGCCGTCTCTTCCTTTTTTAAAGGGCCCCCCTGTAGGGGGGGCTTCTTCCTTTCGAAGGGCCTCCTGTCGGGCGGGCCCCTTCTCGTTTGCTTTCTGCTCTAGGGCATCAGGACAGAGGGGATGTCCCGGGGGGATTCAAACCCCTCCCGGGCACTGGAAAGGTTTACCCGTTGACCCGGTTCCCCGGGTCTCGCCCTTCCCCTGAGGAAATTTCCCCCCCGGGATACTCCTTCGGGGGAAACTGGAGAAAAGGGGGGGTTTGGTTTCTGCACTCTTTCCCAAGGCCCCCCGGGGGCTTGCTATTTCTCCCGCGCTTCCCAGGGAAGTGCCGTCGGGGGGTTAGCAGGGAAAAACCCCCCGGAAAAAAAAAAGTGGGAAAAATTTCTCGCTGGGGAAACGGCTACGCAAAGGAATAAGTGGAAGTCACGGGGTCGAAAGTATGGTATAAAAGTGGGGACTACATTTGGGGGGACCCTTCTTCTTTGGCCGGTAGCCATTTCCACCCGCACCGGGCGTTTCCTTTAAAAAATATCCTTTCGTTACAAATACAGGGGGAAAGGCAATTCCACTTGGAAAAAAAAAATATTTTTTGGGGGTGTGTATTTTATGTGTGTATGTGTTGTGGGGGTGTGTGCGGACAAGTTCCCGGGTGCTCCCACTCTGGCAACACCCCGGCCCACAAAACGAGCAAAAGTGCGGTGGGGGCTCAACCCAAAAAAAAAAAAAAAAAAAAAATTGTCCGGCTGCCCCCAAATCTGGCAAAAACCCCGGGTTCCCCCAGCACGAGAACAGGGCGGTGGGGCTGGCCGGGGGAAAAAAAACAGGGGGACGGGAACCCGGGGGAGAAAGGGGAAAAAAAAATTTACACTAAAAAGTCCGATTTCAACCCCCCGTATCAATAAACCCCGGGAGGGGAAAAAAAAACAAGGGAAATGGCTAAATTTCAAAAAGGAATTTGGGAAAACTGAGCGGGCCCAAAAGAAAAGGGAAAACTTACGGCCGTTTTCCTGCGTTGGCACCCGGCGGGGAAAGGGGAGGTCCGGTCGCGGCGGGGCTCTCCCCCGGTCCAAAATCGACTCCCCCTTTGTTCGCTCGTTCCCCGTCCGCCGGATGTTCCCCCCAGGCCCCCCCAAAAGGGCTCCCTTCCGCTAGAGTCACCCCGCCCCACACCCCGAAAAAACACGACAAACTGCTAAAAATATACAAAACAGGAAAAAAACAAAACAGGTACTCGCGAAACGGAGGGACGTCAGAAACCCTTCAATTTCCCCGGGGAGGGCCCCCCCAATTTTCCCGACCCACCCCCGGAGGGCTGCCCTGACGGATCGGTCTAGAGGGGGGTGAAGGGGGAAAGGTGGGCCTCGCCCCGCCCCCCCAGAGCCCACACGAAAAGATTTCGTACCCAAAACCCCCTTTTTTCACACCAGCAAAATTTTAAAATTTCCCAAAACACCCAAAACATGCCCCAATCCAATTTAAGGGATTCCAAAGCACACAAACCCTGCAAAAATCCAATTTAAGCACTCCAAACCCAAAAACTTTAAAGATTATAAATTAAAAAATTTCACCTACGACGTACCAATAACCTTCCGCATTCCCGCACTTTGCCCTATACACAATTATAAAAAAAACATTTCCAGCATTTCCCTCCTTCCCCCAACCCCGGAGTGCCTCCACAACCCCGCCTCCGTAAGCTACTGGGAGCACCCTGCCGATAGGTGCTCCGGGAAACCGGGGTTTGGGTTTTTGAAGGGGGGGTCGCTCAAAGCCGGGCACCCCCGGAAAACCCCAAGCAGGAAGTGAAAAAAAGCGGTCCCGGAGGGGGGGGGGGGGGGGGAAAAGTGGGGTTTTATGGAGGTCCTGGACGGGGTCAGGGCCCGGGCCGTCAAGCCGCGGGTTTTTTTACCAGTTCCCCGGGTTTCCCCACCCGACGAAGCCTCAAACCCGTGCGTGGCCCCCCAAACCCGTCGGGGTCCCGCCCGAGCGTGGCCTCAACCAGCCGTGGCACCCTCCAGCCCCCCCCCCCCCCCCCCCCCGGTCCCCGCCAAAGCGTGGGGCCCCAAACCCGCACGTGGCACCCCTCCCGTCCGCGGTCCCCGCCGAGCGTGGCCTCAACCGTCGTGGCACCCCTCCAGTCCAGACCCCCGGGGTGAAGCCCCCGGGGGGGGGGGGGAAAAAAGTTGGGGTGGGAGGGAGAAAAAAGAAAGGGGGGGGAAGGGGAAGGGGGAAAGGAAAGGGAAAGGGGACTGGGGGCCCCCCCGTCAGTTACCCGTCTTGGGCCCCTTTTTTTTTTTTTTAAAAATTTGCAGCCACTCGCATTTTTGGGCGAGGGAAAAATCTACTAAATGGAAACCCAAAAACCCCCGTCAACACAGACCCGGCAAACAAGTAAAAAACCCCTCAAATCAGGAAAGTTCATTAGGGTTTCTCACCGATGAGGAAAAAAACTGCCCTTAAATCAAAGGGTTTTTAAAAAAAAATATGGTTTTCTTCCCCCCCTTCTCTCACTCCCCGTTTAAATTTGCCCTTTTTTAGGAAAAAAAACCCCAAAAAGGACCATGCCCTTTTTAAACTGGGCCCCCAAATTTGCAAATAATAATTCAAAGGCATAATTGTCACATTTTATAGCCACATTTCAAAATAACACAAATCTCCAACCACGCATCCGAACGACAAATCATGCGTGCGCACGCTCACCAACATAAAACTCGTTCTCCTTGCAAACACAAACAGACGGTGGCCGAAGGATAAGAGTCCGGCGAATGTGACAGGGCCGGACGAGCGAGACCAAGCAAGTTCCAACCCTGAATCACCAGGTTCTCTCCCATCCCCACCGACTACCGCATCACCAGATGCATAAACAGGAGAAAGAATTTTGGAAACAATTTAGAATGGCCAGGTTAAAGATTGAATTAACCAGAAAAAAGGTCTCCCACAATATTTCTCTTACAATTTCGAAAACAAAAGAAAATTGCGCAAAAGAGAACTAAGCCAGCTAACAACAACAAACCAAAACAAACAAACCACGAAACTGATGCTTACCAGCTACCCGTGGGTGACCCAGAAGAGGGGGTCAAACGACTCTCTCTGCCCTCTGTCCAGTCGAGAGGACAGAGGCACAGGTGCGGAAAAAGAAGAAGTGATGTCCCTCTCCTACAGGCCGACTGTAGGAATTGAAGATACCGACTGTACCCTCGATGATACGGTGAAGAACCAAGACCGGAGCAGGCGCTCCCAGAGACATCTTCCGCTCGAGTGAAGAGCTAACCTCCCTCAGCGATGGCGGCCAACATGCCACGCTGCGTCACAGAGTGAGCATACTTCAAACTAAAAGAAAATGAAGCACGTGCGACAGGTAAAAAGACAGGCGAGAGGCCGATAGACAGCAAGTTCGCGAGAAAGGTACCAGCCACCCGTGAACCTACAGGATGAATAGCACGGGCAGTGGAATAAGAGGAGAGAGAGAGAGAGAAAGCAAACCGAAGTTGAGCTGAACTACACCAAGGTGCAACCGCACCACAAGCCACATTAAGGGACGGATACACGACAACAGCAACGACAATAAACAAATGAATAATTCCGCCACCCTAGATGGGTCAAACGTCGTAGGCCTCGTGACAAACTCGTGACATCGGGCATCATCCGTGACCCTTAATGAACATACCTACATATGTTCAAGGATCGGCCCAGTAGTTTTGTCTGGAGCGAGTGGAACACATTTTGACCACGGACGGACGGACGGATGGACAGACACACACATACACACACAGACAGCATTTCTTCGTTCCCATTGTAAAGTGCTCCCTGTTCTATAAGAACTGGGAGTACAAAAAGAGCTGAAAAACACCAGACATGCCCATCGCAGCAGCAAACAACAATTCCATACACATCATCCCCCCCCCCTCCTCCCCCACTCAAGAACGACAAGAGAAGGAAGAAAGAGATCAACATAGGATGACAAAATGCGAAGGGGAGGGAGAGAGAGAGAGAGAGAGAGAGAGAGAGAGAGAGAGAGAGAGAGAGAGAGAGAGGAGAGAGAGAGAGAGAGAGAGAGAGAGAAGGAGGGAGGAGAGAGGGAGAAAGAGACAGCCAGACCGACCGACAGAGAGAGAGAGAGAGAGAGAGAGAGAGAGAGAGAGAGAGAGAGAGAGAGAGAGAGAGAGAGAGAGAGAGAGAAACGAAACGAAACGAATATTGCTTTAAAGCAGTACAGCTTCCTTAGCAAAGCAATTGGACTGACTATGGTAAAATTGAACACAATGCATGTTGCTTCGACATGGAAACCATGACAATGTTGTCATTTCCAAACACAGTTCTGACATATTTCATGTCACTGGAAAGGACTGGTCACGATGATTCCGTCTGCGGCGTGAGTCTTGAGCCAGGCTGTCACCCCAGGTGGAACAGGATCAGGCCGTGTAGCGTCTCCAGCGTCCGTCCAGCACGTGCCTGGATGTCAGCGTGTTGTGTTCTGTAGACACGTTTTCCTCGGCGGAGACTGGCCAGTTTTGTCCGTTCTTCTGTCAGCAAGTGCCTGTCGTCTTGTTTGACAAACCAAAAAGAACGGTCACTGTCATCCGGCGTACACGGGAACTCTAGCACCAGATCGTCCGATTCACAGATCAGTATATCTCATTCATCTGAGCGATCAATGACAACTTTTCTAAATAATTTGTTTCTGTCCTTGTCTCTCAGTCGCCTTTGTACAGATTTATCCATCAGGGTGGCAACGTAACTTGTCACCACATTGGCACTGAATCCTGCCACTAGGTTCTCAAAAACTGGTTCGATGTCAGTGTCATGTGGTGGAGAGAGGACAGAGCCGTGGATGTATTCACATGAAGTTTCAGATGGGTTCCTGTAGCAGAATCCAACCAAAATGGAAGGGTTTCTTTTCAGCTTAACTTCTATCCAAACACATTCTACATTGTTACTTTCTAGGGGTAGAGGTCGTTTAAAACTGAGGGTTTCGCCGATGTAGATACGAAGACCAGTCTCTTTCGGTTGTGTAGGATCTTTCAAGATTGTGTTACATCCTGGAATAGTTACATCATTGTCGCTAATGTGTGCAGCTAATCTGGATTCAGAGAGTCCTAAAATATGAACCAGTGTTGATATATCTGATGTCTTGTTAACTGCATGTTGGATATTAAGGGGACAGATTCAGAGTCCTTCTTTGCATGGCCATGCAGACGGCTTAAAAGAATTTCAAGGCTCTTCTATGTAGACTTACTAAAGGTTTCATAATATTATTGCTTACTGAATCCCAAACAGTTGAAACATAATTTATGTAAGATTCTATGTAAGCACAGAAGAACAGTTTTTCGACTGTGTAGATTCAAGAATTTTTTCACTTTAGAGAGTTGATAAATCTTTTTAGAAATACTGTTACATATCCTTGTATTATGATCTGACTATGACAAATTATTATCAATGACAACCCCAAAAACTTTATGGCTATTAGTTTCTTCAAGCTTTTTCTCATTTAAGTAAAGAACAGATGAATTATCAGGAAGATTTTGGCGTTTTGTCGGGTTGTTATAAGCATGAATTTCGTTTTCTGTGGATGTGGACACATGTGATTTAGCTCAGACCAGTCGACTAAGTGGTTAATAGTTTCCTGAAGAGCTGTTGAGACCTCGACGACACTGGTGCTACTGATGTGTAAAGTTGTGTTGTCAGCAAATAACTCGCATTCTGCAGTAAGAACTAAAGGTAAGTCGTTGATGTAGATTGAAAATAATAAGGGACCTAGGACAGAACCTTGTGGAACACCATATTCAACAGACAATGCAGATGTTTTTCCGCTAAACGTTACTGATTGTTTTCTATTGGACAGGAAAGATTACATGAATTCTAATGAATTGGTAGACACACGATAGATCTTAAGTTTGTGGGTTTTTTTTTAGGAGTGCATGGTCAAGTACATCAAAGGACTTAGTGAAACCAACAAAGAGAGCACCAGTAATTTTGTCATTGTTGATATTAGTCACCTATTTGTCTACTAAGGATGTCAGTGTAGTGTGGCATGAGAAGTTTGCTCTGAAACCTGATTGGTTCGGATGAAATATATTGTAAAAATTGAAATAATGAAGAATAGACTTTTAATGTAATTTTCTAAAGGTTTAGACAAGACAGGTAACAGAAAATAGGCCTGTAATTAGAAGGCTCTGAATGGTCTCCTGATTCATATAAGGGAATCATTTTTGCAACTTTAAATGCCTTCGGAATTTTGCTTTTTGAGATGCACAAGTTGTAGATGTAAGTAAGGATTTCAGAAATAACGTGCTGAGATTTTCAGAATTTTACTATCAATACCATCCAGTCCTCGTGAACATGTTTCTTTAAATGAGTGAGTGCATTGTATACTTCATGCACTGCCATTAAAGGTACGTTTAAATCAGAGGAAATGTCTTTTGAATTACAGAATTTACGGACAGTTTCTAAGTCGTTATAGGCAGATCTATCTTTCATTACAGTTGCACTACCTATTCCACAAAAATGATTGTTGACTGTGTCAGACGACATATTGCTGACTGATATAGTTTTAGAGTAGCGACTGTATTGTTGGTTAATTGATTTATGGCTTTCCAAATCGACTTACTGACGACACAAGATCTTGAAAGTAGTTCATGTTAGCCGCACGTTTTAAATATGTAACAAGATTCCTTTGCTTATTAAACTCTTCTTTCGGTCCCGTTTGAAATAGTAAATCTCGTAAGTCCATGGCATCTTTCACACTATCTGTGAGCCAGGGCACTTTAGGGTCTCTTCTAACACGTCTTGTTTTCAAAGGTGCATGTTTGTCGTAAACATTTTTAAAAAATTGTGATACCAAACTTCAAATGCTTCATCCGGATCAGTAAACTGATAGATGTCGTGTATGTGGGAATTCTTTAAATCAAATAAAAATTTATTGGAATCAAAACAGGACAAACTTCTGTGTTCAATTCAAGTGTGACATTTGTTTTAACTCTAACACCTTTTTTCATCCATGTTATACATATGGGAAGATGGTCACTGCAAGCATAATTCGGTGAACTAATTTCTGCTGTATGCAGTTCATGCTTTGGATGTATATATGTGGTCGATAAATGTTTTTGAAGAGGCTATTATTCTTCTAGCTTTGTCGATTAATTGCGAAAGGTGAAGAGTTACCACCATTAATTTTGTATCCAGGACTTGTTTGGCTTCAAAAGATCAATGTTGAAATCTCCAAATAATGTTAATTCATGGGTAGTGGAACATAAATCCTCTAGCAGAAGAGTCAAGTTATCACGCAAAACTGCACTCTCTGCAGGATTCTGTACACAAATCCAATGGAAAGAGGTTCTGAGCGTTTGAATTTCATTTGTATTCATAATGATTCTATGTTAAGATAGTTTGTGATTATCTTTAAAGTTAATTTGAGGGAGAGATAACTAAA
>JAFLJL010004535.1:0-16434 GCA_018398815.1 Conus ventricosus
ACACTCATAGGGCGAACCTTCCCATTCATTTCCTCAGAACAAGGACGACTGAATGGTCGCTGTACTCTGCCTGCAGGCTGACGGTCACCTACCGAGACGGTCACCTGACACGATCGCCTTCCTTTCAGGCCCACGGGAGGCCCAGTGAATAGCCAGTGCTCAAAGTGGACACTCTTCTCTACCCAGGACTGGCAGGTCGCCAACTCCTTGTCACTATCCTCGGACATGCGAAACACTTCCCAGTACTCTCCCTCCTTCAGTATACGACTCGGGGTATTCCCCTCTGGTGATGCCTGAGTTCGCACACTTGAAGACCCAAGGAACGTGCTCTCAACAACAGCAACTACCCTTAATTTGCCTAAATGCTCGAGAACATTCGGCCGACTCATTACAGAGACCACAGAGAGAAAAGGAGTGTGGAAAAGAAGACTTGAAGGGGAGACGAAGATAGAAAAGGGCTAAATAAGGGAGGCAGAAAACAAGAAAAGGAGAAAGGCGGGTTACTCTTAGTCAGGATCCTCACCCTTAGCCTATCTGACATGGGAAACCCTACCAGGGGCATCAACTCCTTACCACGTTACGCTTAGGCCAAACAGCATCTGCACCTCTCAGGCCTAGAAGCAGTGTGAAAAAAACAGCCTATCTCCAAGTATTGATGCCCCCGCCAGCAAAGCCTAAGGGATCACTGGACCACGCAAACCCTCCGACCACGACAAGGTCGCAACCCCCCGGAGGGAAATGGTCACTTCCGTGCAGATCGTCATGGACAGACCACACATAGTCCAGGACCAGCGAGGGGTCACAGACCGACAAATCTAAACACGAAAGTGAACCTGTGGAAGAGTGGAGGTAAGTTGCAGATCCGTCGTTCAGACAACACAAATCCAAGTCTGAAAGGACATCCTCAATCAGCAGACCTCTGGGTGACGTACCGGCACTACCCCAAAGAGGATTGTGACCGTTAAAGTCACCCAACAGCAAAAAAGGTCGAGGAAGTTCTCCCATCAAACTGACAAGGTTCTGACGACAAACCGGGATAGAAGGTGGGAGATAAAGAGAACAGATTGTCACAGTCTTGTGGAGGGTGACTCTCGCAGCTACAGCCTGAAGGGAGGTAGACAGAGCGACAGGACTATACAGCAGAGTTTTGTGTATGAGAAGGGCAACACCGCCCGACAGTCCTAACGTAGATGGTTGTGCAGGTTTTGAAAGAATATTAAAGCCAGAAAGAGTAAAGGTCTTCTGGCTTTGAATTTGAGTTTCCTGAAGAGCCACGACGGAAGGTTTTAGAGATTGACACAGAAGCTGCAGCTCCTCAAAGTTGGAATTTAGACCACGGATATTCCAATGGAATATTGTACTATCCATGCTGCAGAGGCGAAAAGGAGAGAAATCAGGTCATCTCCTCTTCAACGTCCGCTTCCAATGGAGTGAATTTATTTTGTAGTTTCACTGGACTGTGTTGGTCTTTGGACCTGCTGGCAGACTTGCCCGCAGGTGACAAAGGCCTGGAGTTTGGAGAGGGTGGAGGTCTGGGGTTTGGAGATGGTGGAGGTTTCTTTCTCATCTCCACCATCTCCACACTCAGTTGAACTCCCCTGCCTGCACGAGCTTTGCTCAAGGGAGATGGAGGTGGGAGAGCTGGCTTTTTGATCTGCCCAGCAGCAGATGGAGTAGACTGCTGAGCAGTCTGGGGGGGTGGCAGATTTTTTTGCCCCCACCAGTGGCACCCACTTTGGGTTGGGAGGTGGTGGACTTGCTTCCACCAAAGCTTATCTGTCTTCCTTGCAAAGTTTTAGAGAAAGTAAAATCGTCAGTCTGGCAGCAGACTGAACGTGTCGATACTTTTTTTTACCGCCGAAGCGTATGAAGATGCTGTTGGCGTCTGACTGCCAACAACCTGCCTGCGGGCTTCAAAAAATGAGATCTTCTTTTCTGTTTTCACCTTTTGGATGGTTGACTCTTGTTTCCAGACAGGGCAGTTGCGTGAAGAGGAGGGGTGGTCGCCACCGCAGTTTGCACAATGCGCCGGGTCTTTACAAGGCCCATCATGGGTTGCCTTGCAACAAACCCCACACACCTCCTGCCCAGAACAGCGGTCTCTGACATGACCAAATTTCTGGCATTTGAAGCAACGCATTGGAGACGGAACATACATTTGTATACGGACATTCAAATATCCTACCTTGATGACAGGAGCAGCACAGGGTTGCAGAATGTCAGAAAGAGGGTGTTGGTGGCCACTCTTTCTGCACCTTTTTTCACTGTCACCCTATGCACCTCTGTCACACCTTGGGATGCCAGTTCCGCCTTGATCTCTGCCTCTGAGACACCTCTAAGATCTGGGCATCGAATGACTCCCTTAGAGGAATTTAGCTGCTTATGGGGGGTCACCCGGATCTCTCGGTCTACCAGCTTTGTAGCTTTCAGCAGCTGCTCTGATTGTTTTTTAGTTTTACTCTGGATGAGAAAGGTGCCGTTTCTGAGTCGCTTAATGGACTGTGGGTCTCCTGCAATACCTTGGAAGCCCTTCTGTATTGCAAATGGGCTTAGTGCAGAAAGAGGTTTGTCCTGCTCCTTACTTTCTATGATCAACCAAGAAGACCAAAATCCTGACAACTGCCTTGTTTCATTTTCAGAATCAGAGTCTCCATCGGACTCCTGTGACAACCTTTGTGAAACTAACTGAACTTTCCTTTTTTGGGGGGATGATGTTTATTTGAGGTCATATTTATAGGCAAAAATTTCATCTCTCCCTTACCCACCCACCTTGGAGTCCAACTAAGGGGCCAGGGCCAAGAATCACTGTCTTGACCCCTTCCAGGCTTCAGGAGAGACATACAACAGACAAAAACCTACCAACCCTATCCCCCCTGATCATGCTCAACTCCCGGGAACAGAGAGCTGAGCACTGCAGGGTTACCTTGGCCAGCCGGAGAAATGCCTGTTTTGACCCAGCCCCAAGAAGGGGAGCCGATTAGTACACCCGGGCCAAAGTGTACTCCCTGTCTAGGAGAGGTCCGAGCCAAAATGATGTGTTGAGAGCGCTGGCCCTCTCAATCACCAGGATCTCATTCCCCTCCGACACAGGTCGCACCGCACGGCAAACGCGGCGGATCTTAAGGAGACCACAGAGAGAAAAGGAGTGTAGAAAAGAAGACTTGAAGGGGAGACGAAGATAGAAAAGGGCCAAATAAGGAAGGCAGAAAACAAGAAAAGGAGAAAGGCGGGTTACTCTTAGTCAGGATCCTCACCCTTAGCCTATCTGACATGGGAAGCCCTACCAGGGAATCAACTCATTACCACGTTACGCTTAGGCCATACAGTATCTTCACCTCTCAGGCCTACAAGCAGTGTGAAAAAACCAGCCTATCTCCCAAGTATTGATGCCCCCGTCAGCAAAGCCTAAGGGATCACTGGACCACGCAAGCCCTCCGACCACGACAAGGTCGCAACCCCCGGAGGGAGGCAGAAAACAAGAAAAGGAGAAAGGCGGGTTACTCTTAGTCAGGATCCTCACCCTTAGCCTATCTGACATGGGAAGCCCTACCAGAGGCATCAACTCCTTACCACGTTATGCTTAGGCCAGACAGCATCTTGGCTTTTCGGACCTAGAAACAGTTGGAAAAAACCAGCCTATCTCCAAGTATTGATGCCCCCGCCAGCAAAGCCTAAGGGATCACTGGACCGCGCAAGCCCTCCGACCACGACAAGGTCGCAACCCCCGGAGGGACAGCCTGAACGGAGGTAGACAAAGTGACAGGACTATATAACAAAGTTTTGTGTAGGAGAAGGGCAACACTGCCCGACAGTCCCAACATGGATGGTTGTGCAGGTTTCGAAAGTATATTAAAGCCAGAAAGAGTAAAGGTCTTCTGGCTTTGAATTTGGGTTTCCTGAAGAGCCACGACGGAAGGTTGTATAGATTGACACAGAAGCTGCAGCTCCTCAAAGTTGGAATTTAGTCCACGGATATTCCAATGGAATATTGTACTATCCATGGTGCAGAGGGCGAAAAGGAGAGAGATCAGGTCATCTCATCAGCATCTGCGGCCAATGGAGTGAATTTATTTTTTAGTTTCACTGGACTGTGTTGGTCTTTGGATCCGCTGGCAGACTTGCCCGCAGGTGACAAAGGCCTGGAGTTTGAGATGGTGGAGGTCTGGATTTGGGAGATGGTGGAGGTTTTTTCCTCATCTCCACCATCTCCACAGTGGGTGGAACTCCCTTGCCCGCACGGGCACTGGATAGGAGAGTTCGAGGCGGAATTGCTGGTTTTTTAATCTGCCCAGCAGCAGATGTTGTAGACTGCTGGGCAGTCTGAGGGGTGGCGGATTTTTTGCCTCCACCAGGGGCAGTCACTTTGGGTTGGAAGGTGGTGGACTTGCTTCCACCAGAGTTGACAATTCTACCTTGCAATGTCTTGGAAAATGTAAAGTCATCAGTCTGGCAGCAGACTGACCGAGTGTGAACTGTTGGAACTGTCTTTACGGCCGAAGCATATGAAGCTGTTGGAGTCTGACTGCCCACAACCAGCTTGCGGGCTTCAAAAAAGATCTTCTTTTCTGTTTTTATTCGTTGAATAGCGGATTCCTGAATCCAAAGAGGACAGTTTCGTGAAGAGGAGGGATGGTTGCCACCGCAGTTAGCACAATGTGCCGGATCTTGACACGGCCCATCATGGGTTGCCTTGCAGCAAACACCGCATACCTCTTGCCCTGAACAGCGGTCCCTGACATGGCCAAACTTCTGGCACCTGAAGCACCTCAACGGGACGGAAACATATAACTGAACACGAACATTCAAGTAACCAACTTTGATGACCGGAGGCAGCACATGGTTGCAGAAGGTCAGAAAGAGGGTGTTGGTGGCCACTCTCTCTGAACCTTTCTTTACCGTCACCCTGCGCACCTCCGTCACACCCTGGGACGCCAGCTCCGTCTTAATTTCTGCCTCTGATACACCAGATAAATCCTGGCAGCGAATCACGCCTTTTGATGAATTCAATTGTTTGTGGGGAGTTACCCTGATCTCCCTGTCCACAAGTTTTGTTGCCTTCAGCAGCTGTTCAGATTGTTTTGGTGATTTACACTGAATAAGAAACGAACCATTCCTCAACCTCTTGATGGACTGAGGGTCACCTGCTATACCTTGAAAGCCCTTTTGAATAGCAAAAGGGCTCAGAGCTGAAAGGGGTCTGTCCTGCTCCGTCCCTTCCATCACGAGCCAGGAAGCCCAGAAACCTGTCTTCTGTCGTACCTCAGTATCTGAATCGCTGTCAGAATAAAGACCTCCTGAAACAGGGGATGCTGCTTTTCTCTTCTTTTTGGGGGGGATGTTTTTTGATAAAGCCATGTTTAGTTTAGTATGTTTCATCTCTCCCTTACCCACCCACCTTGGAGTCCAACTAAGGGGCCAGGGCCAAGAAACCAATGTCTTGACCCCTTCCAGGCTTCGGGAGAGATATACGACAAACAGAAACTACCAACCCTATCCCCCCTGATCATGCTCAACTCCCGGGGACAGAGAGCTGAGCACTGCAGGGGTTAACTTGGCCAGCAGGGGAACTGTCTGTCTTGACCCAGCCCCAAGAAGGGGAGCCGATTAGTACACCCGGGCCAAAGTGTACTTCCTGTCTAGGAGAGGTCCGAGCCAAAGTGATGTGTTGAGAGTGCTGGCCCTCTCAATCACCAGGATCTCATTCCCCTCCGACACAGGTCGCACCGCACGGCAAACACGGCGGATCTTAAGGAGACCACAGAGAGAAAAGGAGTGTGGAAAAGAAGACTTGAAGGGGAGACGAAGATAGAAAAGGGCCAAATAAGAAGGCAGAAAACAAGAAAAGGAGAAAGGCGGGTTACTCTTAGTCAGGATCCTCACCCTTAGCCTATCTGACATGGGAAGCCCTACCAGGGGCATCAACTCCTTACCACGTTATGCTTAGGCCAGACAGCATCTCGGCTTTTCGGACCTAGAAGCAGTTTAAAAAAACCCAGCCTATCCTAAAGTATTGATGCCCCCGCCAGCAAAGCCTAAGGGATCACTGGACCACGCAAGCCCTCCGACCACGACAAGGTCGCAAACCACCGGAGGAACGGACGGATCTGAAAGAGTTTGTTATTCGTCTGTGTGTTCCAATCCTCCTGCCAGAGGTCTCTCACATAATCGTTAATTTTGGAAGTCATTTGAATTGTACACCCTCTGAAATCAGATGGACTATAACATAGTTTTTGCTTTAGTTCTCAGCCATGTGGGCATTCGAGGCAACGAGTTGATTAATCAACTTGCCAAGAGTGTCACAAGGAAAGAGTTCAGCAGATTGTCTGTCCTTCACACTAATCTGAAAACCAAAGCCCAGGCTTACCTCAAAGACCTCTAGCAAGAGAAATGGAACTTGCGCATGGAGAACAAGATAAGATAATGTTGCTTATAGCCCAGCCGACCGCAAAGGGCCACATCAGGGCTGTCACCACGTTAAAATCAACTCACCAGTCATTTGAAAAAAAACAAAAAAACTTTCACACATCTCATTAAATGACATCGTCTAGAAACGCACCAGAAACTTCGTTAAAAATCTTTCTTCCGTAAAATCTTACATCAGATGAAAAATGTTAATCTCTCTCAAAAACTCAAGGATCACGTCAGGCGGGACATCCCTGAACAGGATCTTCATGGACTCCGCTGTAAAATGTTTGTGTCTCACATCGTGCAAGTCCCAACACTCTAAAAGAACATGTTTCATTGTGAGTGGCGCATGACATGGAATGCACCACGGAGCTTCTTCACTCTTTAAAAGGTAAGAATGGGTAAAATACGAATGGCTGGTGTGCAGCCGTCACAGAACCGTTTCCTCTTTACGACCCCCCGACGTAAGATGGGAGGAAGTCCTTAAGGTTTGGACGGATCTGAAAGAGATAAGAAAGATAAGATAATGTTGCTTATAGCCCAGCCGACCGCAGAGGGCCACATCAGGGCTGTCACCACCGTTAAAATCAACTCACCAGTCATTTAGAAAAAAAAAAAAAAAAAAAAAAAAACTTTCACACATCTCGTTAAATGACATCGTCTACAAACGCACCAGAAACTTTGTTAAAAATCTTTCTGCCGTAAAATCCTAAATCAGATGAAAAATGTTAATCTCTCTCAAAAACTCAAGGATCACGTCAGGTGGACATCCTGAACAGGATCTTCATGGACTCCGCTGTAAAATGTTTGTGTCTCACATCGTGCAAGTCCCAACACTCTAAAAGAACATGTTTCATTGTGAGTGGCGCATGACATGGAATGCCCCACGGAGCTTCTTCACTCTTTAAAAGGTAAGAATGGTAAAATACGAATGGCCGGTGTGCAGCCGGCACAGAACCGTTTCCTCTTTACGACCACTCCGACGTAGATGGGAGGAAGTCCTTAAGGTTTGGACGGATCTGAAAGAGTTTGTTATTCGTCTGTGTGTTCCAATCCTCCTGCCAGAGGTCTCTCACATAATCGTTAATTTTGGGTTTCACATCTGAGCAGGGATATAAGTGTTGGACAGTTTCTCTCTTGTGGCGTTCTTGGCTAAACGATCAACCATTTCGTTCCCGCCGATGCCAACATGACCAGGAACCCAAGCAAGAGTAATGTTGTAACCGTCCGCCTTCAACTTGCTAAAAAGTTCAAAAAAAAGTAAAAGTTCTGGATGCTGAAGGTTGCGGCCAGCTATGGCCTCCAAAGCTGACAGCGAATCCGACAGAACCAGAAAGTCCCTCTTCGAAGAATGCGAGATTATCTTCAAAGCCAAAACCAGAGCGGTAAGTTCAGCAGAAATAGACAGAAGCATCGGAATGAATATGTTCCAACAGTATCTGAGAAGGAGCCCCAGGGCAGTAGGCTGCACAGGCCACTCCATCTTCAGACTTGAACCGTCAGTGAAAACTTTTTGATAGGATGGAAATTTGGAACAGAGCTCAGCATACAATGCCTTGTACGCCAGAGAGCTGGTAGACTCTTTGCGAAAAGCTGCAAGATCGAAACGAATCTCTGGTGTGAAAAAGGTCCACGGAGGTTGATCCGGAAACTTGGAAAAATCGAAACTACTCCCAGGTTTAGACCTGCACTCCGCACGTGAGGCTGCATACGAAGACCAAACGGCGGAATACATTTAGGGTTGTTTTCAAACTTACTTGGAATGGAGGGTCAAAGACACAGTCATAGGCAGGATTCTGCGGTTCTGAGAACAGTCGGATATAATAATTTAAAAGACAGTTTCAGCCTGCGGTTGGAACAATGAAGGTTCGCCCGCCTCTGCGTACAGGCTGTACACAGGGGTGGTGCGGAACGCTCCAAGACAGAGACGAAGCCCTTGATGGTGGATAGGGTCCAAGAGTTTGAGGTAAGAGGGTCTTGCGGAGCCGTAGACAGCACAACCGTAGTCCAGTTTGGAACGGAACAAGGCTCTGTAGAGGTGCAGCAAAGTTTTCTTATCAGCGCCCCAGTCAGTGTGCGCTACAACCCGCAGAATATTCAGAGCTTTCTGGCAAGAAGTTTTGAGGTTTTTGATGTGGCTGAGAAAGTTGAGTTTCTGGTCAAAAATGACTCCCAGAAATTTGGCCTCTTTAACAGCTGGAATGGAAGACTTCCCTACTTGAAGTTCAGGATCTGGAAAAACTGACGGAAATTATGGAAGTGAATACACTGCGTCTTTATTGGAGAAAAGGTGAAACCGTTTTCATCTGGCCCATCGATGGATTTTATCTACGCAAAGCTGGAGCCTGCGCTGGACACTCGGGTACAGGCTTCCAGTTGCGTAGATAGCGAAATCATACCACAAACAATGAGCAGTCTGAACCCTGCTGAACTGATTTTCACAATGTTGTTGATTTTAATACTAAAGAGGGCAGGAGACAGTATGCTCCCCTGGGGAACACCCAACTCCTGCTCGTGGACATCAGAGAGAGTGGTGCCAACCCGGACCTGAAACTGTCGGTCTGCCAAAAAATTTTGAATAAAAAGCAGAAGATGACCTCGAAAACCCAGATCGGGGGAGATCATGAAGTATCCCCGACTTCCAGGGGGTATCGTAGGCCTTCTCCAAATCAAAGAAAATTGCCACTGCATGCTGTTGTTCAGAAAGGCGTTCCTAAGTGTAGATTCCAGACGAATCAAATGGTCAACTGTACTCCCGATGTTTGCGGAAACCACACTGTTCTTTCGCCAAAAGGCCATCGGTTTCGAGTTTCCACATGAGCCTAGCATTGACCATTTTTTTCCATCAATTTACAGACACAGCTGGTCAAAGCTATGGACGGTAATTAGATGGATTAGAAAGATCTTTTCCAGGTTTGGGGATGGGAATAATGAGGGCTTTCCGCCAAGAGGGTGGAAAGCAACCTGTAGTCCACACAGGTTTTACCTGTAACAGGGTTTCAGACCTTCTTGCGGAAGATGTTTCAACAGTTGATAATGGATTTCATCTATACCGGGAGAGGAATCGCTGCAAGAGAGCAAGGCAGATTTCAGCTCGTTTAACGTGAAAGGAAGATTGTAGTCTCCATGTTGTCGGATGAAAAGTTGCAGGGTGAATTTTTCTTTTAGGGCTTTGTTTTTGACAAAAGTGGCTGATTTATTAGAAGAGGAGGAATTCTTTTCAATGGTTGAAGCAAGCAGATTAGCAACTGCTTTCTTCTCTGTTATTAAAGAATCCGAAAACTTGAGATGGTTCACAGTGGGACAGGTGTTCTTCCCTTTGATTTTCTTAATGATGTTCCACACTTTTTTCTTGGAAGTTTTTTATGTCAGCCTGGAGCAGAAGCTTCTCCAGGACCGACGCTTACTGATTTTAAAAGTGTGTCTTGATTTAGCACGGAGTTTCTGATGGGCTCGAGCGTTGGGACCCGAAGGTCGTTGGTATACCTGACGCTGAGCCCGTTTTCTAACTTTGGGAAATTTGTTGGCATTCTGAATCGAACCAGGGTGTTTTTGGCATTTGAAGTTTATCGGAAGACACTGGAATACAGGCCTTAGCACATTTAATCATAGTGTTAGTCAGTGATTCAGCTGGGTCAGGACTCTGAAAAAAATCAGTGTCCTGGAACTCCTTAGAAACAGTGGCTGCAAATAGATCCCAGTTTGCTTTCTTATAATTTAAATGCTGAGAGACAGAGACGTGTTCAGTTATTACAGGTTGTAGAAGGACAGGGAAATGGTCACTTACCCTGCAGATCGTCATGGACAGACCACTCATAGTCCAGGACCAGCGAGGGGTCACAAACCGACAAATCTAAACACGAAAGTGAACCTGTGGAAGAATGGAGGTAAGTTGCAGATCCTCGTTCAGACAACACAAATCCAAATCCGAAAGGACATCCTCAATCAGCAGACCTCTGGATGACGAACCGGTACTACCCCAAAGAGGATTGTGACCGTATAAAGTCACCCAACAGCAAAAAAGGTCGAGGAAGTTCCCCTAACAGACTGACAAGGTCCTGACGACAAACCGGGACAGATGGAGGGAGATAAAGAAACAGATTGTTACAGTCTTGTGGAGAGTGACTCTCGCAGCTACAGCCTGAAGGGAGGTAGACAGAGCGACAGGACTATACAACAAAGTTTTGTGAAGGAGAAGGGCAACACCGCCCGACAGTCCCAACGTGGATGGTTGTGCAGGTTTTGAAAGAATAATAAAGCCAGAAAGAGTAAAGGTCTTCTGGCTTTGAATTTGGGTTTCTTGAAGAGCCACGACAGAAGGTTTTATAGATTGACACAGAAGCTGCAGCTCCTCGAAGTTGGAATTTAGACCACGGATATTCCAATGGAATATTGTATTATCCATGGGCAGAGGGCGAAAAGGAGAGAGATCAGGTCATCTCCTCCTCAACATCTGCTGCTAAAGCTGTAAATTTGTTGCTTAATTTCACTGGACTATCTGCAGACCTGCTGGCGGACTTGCCAACAGGTGAAGTAGGTCTGGGTTTGGGAGACAGTGGAGGTTTCTTCCTCAACTCCACCATCTCCACACTAGGTTGAACTCCCTTGCCCGCACGGGCACAGGACAGAGGAGTTCGAGGTAGGGGTGCTGGTTTTTTAATCTGCCCAGCAGCAGATGTTGTAGACTGCTGGGCAGTCTGAGGGGTGGCGGATTTTTTGCCTCCACCAGGGCAGTCACTTTTGGTTTGGAAGGTGTGGACTTGCTACCACCAGAACTGACAGATCTTACTTGCAATGTTTTCGAAAACATGAATTCATCAGTCTGGCAGCAGACTGACCTAGTAGAAACTGTGGGAATTTTCTTTACAGCCGAAGCATAGGAAGAAGCTGTCGGCGTCATGACTGCCCACAACCTGTTTTCCGGGCTTCAAAAAATGAGATCTTCTTTTCCGTTTTGACACGTTGGATAGCAGATTCTTGAATCCAAAGAGGACAGTTTCGTGAAGAAAGGGGGGATGGTCGCCACCCGGCAGTTAGCACAATGTGCCGGATCTTTGCACGGCCCATCATGGGTTGCCTTGCAGCAAATACCACACACCTCCCTGCCCAGAACAGCGGTCCCTGACATGGCCAAACCTCTGGCACCTAAAGCACCTCAACGGACGGCACATATAGCTGAAACACGAACATTCAGGTAGCCGACTTTGATGACCGGAGGCAGCACAGGGTTGCAGAATGTCAGAAAGAGGGTGCCTGGTGTCCACTCTTCTGCACCCTTCTTTACTGTCACCCTGCGCACCTCCGTCACACCCTGGGACGCCAGCTCCGATTTGATCTCTGCCTCTGGACACCAGATAAAATCCCCCGGCAGCGAATCACGCCTTTGATGAATTTAACTGTTTGTGGGGAGTTACCTTGATCTCCCTGTCCACAATTTTCGTTGCCTTCAGCAGCTGTTCAGACTGTTTTTTTGTTCTACATTGAATGAGGAATGAGCCATTTCGCAATCTTTTGATGGATTTAGGGTCACCTGCTAAACCCTGAAAGCCTTCTGGATAGCAAAAGGCTCAGAGCTGAAAGGGGTCTTTCCCCGCTCGTCCCTTCCATTCGACCCAGGAAGCCCAGAATCCTGTCCTTGTCGTACCTCAGATCTGAACACTGTCACTTCAAAATCCCTGAAACAGGGGATGCTGCCCTTCCTCATCCTTTGGGGGATATTTTTAAAGAAGCCATATTTAGTTTATGTAATTCATCCCCTCCCTTACCCACCCTCCTTGGAAGTCCACTGGCAGCCAAAAAACAATGTTTGACCCTCCGGCTCGTGAGGACATACACAAGCAGAGCACCAACCTACCCCCCCCCATCCGCCAACCCCGGAACAAGAGCTGGCACTCCCGGGTTTACTTGGCCAGCGGGGAACTGACCGTTTGACCCCAACCCCAAAAGGGGAGCCGATTTAGAAACACCCGGCCAAAGTGTACCCCCTGTCTAGAGAGGTCCGACCAAAGTATGTGTTGAGAGCGTGGCCTCTCAATCACCAGATCTCATTCCCTCCGACAAGTCGCACCGCAACGGCAAACGCGGCGGACCTTAACCCAAGGGCAAACCATCGACCGAGATCGCCCGCGAGATTTCCTCCTTGAACCCGGGATCGACCGGATCGGACCGCTGATCCCGGGTAAACGCTTTTCGCTTTCACATCCTATCCAGAAGCAATTGCGACAGAAGAGGTTTTTTGGTACTTCCGTTTCTGACGCATTTTGTTTTTTTGCATGAGTTTTTTGTGGAGTATTTCGCTTTTGATTTTTCAAAGTTTTTTTTTTCGCGAAGATTTCGGGGAAAAAGGCGATCAAGTAACTATGCAACTTGCAGAATTCATTTTCTGAAGGGGATTTTGATGAAGAGAGCGAATTTGCGGGCTACACTCTTAAAGAAGATTTGAAGCAAGACGATTCGGGACGCCAAACTTGACCTAGTTATGAATAAAGATCGACTGCTAAATGATTTTGGGGCCCGGGAAAAATCAATAATGATTCAGGCGATGAAAATGACGATGTCGAATAGCCCATTGCTGCTGGGCCCAGACCCCCAAAAAAGAAAATTCGAAAAACAAAACTTGCTAGAGATACTTTAATTCTTGACTGGAGTGGTTGGCTACAAGAAGTAAGCCCCCCAAAAGTTTCCCTTTTTTGATAGCCAGGAAACCGGGGTCAGTCAGTGGTGTGTCCCACGATTTGCCTGTAGAGCATCCCCTTTACTTTTTGATTTCAGAAGAATTTTGGTAGACTTTTAACGAGAAACAAATTTTATTGCTGCACAAAAGCAAGCAAAAAAGGGGATGAACCCATAAACTCTGGCCCCTGAAATAAAAACTGCCTGTTTATCAAAAAGCAAAGAGGAGCCGGGACAAGAGGTACATAAACACCACAGTGTGTGGTTGGGGGGGGGGGGGGGGGGGGGGGGGGGTTGCTCAGTGCACTTGTGCAAAAGCACATTTTTGTTGAATTCCCATCAAAATCTAAAGCCCAGTATTCAGTAATCTGTTCGTTATTTTTTCCCCTCAGTAGTTAGAAGACAAATCTTCTTGTATGGATGCCTTCAGTTTTAACAAAATTGTTGAAGTTTGGGTTGTTTTTTGCTTCACAATAAAAGTTGATTATTTAGTGTGCATACCATACAGAATGACTTTATTTTGTCCTGAAGGTTTCAGTACTTTGTTAGACTTGGAAAATCACTCTGTGCCCAAAATCCATGATGTTCTGTGGTACAGTGAATTTAGGGAAAATTTTTTAGCACGAGAAATACCAAGTACATTAGTCGTTCGTTTTTTTTTTTTTTTCCTCGTGTACCAGTTCACTATATGGGGGGGGAAAATGGCTGTTTTGGATGGAGTGATGTCTTTGAATTTTTTTCATTATTTTACAGAAAAGATAATTAAAAACAAATTTTCTACTGAGTTCTTTATGGCAAGTGGTATGTGTTGCGGAGTTACCCTTTTGGGCATGGTATTCTCATAGTCCATATAGCACAAAGTCATGCGGTAGGAAAGGGGGTTAAGGAGACCACAGAGAGAAAAGGATGTGGAAAAGAAGACTTTAAGGGGAGACGAAGATAGAAAAGGGCCAAATAAGGGAGGCAGAAAACAAGAAAAGGAAAAGGCTGGTTACTCTTAGTCAGGATCCTCAAACCCTTAGCCTATCTGACATGGGAACCCTACCAGGGGCATCAACCCCCTTACCACGTTACGCTTAGGCCAAACAGCATCTGCACCTCTCCCGCCTAGAAGCAGTGTGAAAAAACCACCTATCTCAAAGATTGATGCCCCCGCCAGCAAAGCCTAAGGGATCACTGGACCGCGCAAGCCCTCCGAACCACGACAAGGTTGCAACCCCGGAGGGATCTGAAAGAGTTTGTTACTCGTCTGTGTGTTCCAAACCTCCTGCCAGAGGTCCCCTCACATAACGTTAATTTTGGGTTTCACATCTGAGCAGGGGGTATAAATGTTGACAGTTTCTCTCTTGTGGCGTTCTTGGCTAAACGATTAACCATTTCGTTCCCCCCGATGCCAACATGACCAGGAACCCAAGCCAGACTAATGTTGTAACCGTCCGCTTTCAACTTGCTAAAAATTCAAAGAAAGTAAAAGTTCTTTGGGTGCTGAAGGTTGCGGGCCCGCTATGGCCTCCAAAGCTGACGGCGAAACCGAAACAGAACCAGAAAGCCCTCTTTGAAGAGTGTGAGATTATCTTCAAAGCCAGAACAAGAGCAGTAAGTTCAGCAGAATAGACAGAAGCATCTGAATGTATATGTTCCAACAGTATCTGAGAAGGAGCCCCAGGGCAGTAGGCTGCAAGGCCACTCCATCTTCAGACTTGGAACCGTCAGTGAAAACTTTGATAGGATGGGAATTTCGAACAGAGGTCAGCATACAATGCCTTGTACGCCAGAGAGCTGGTAGACTCTTTGCGAAAAGCTGCAAGATCGAAACGAATCTCTGGTGTGAAAAAGGTCCACGGAGGTTGATCCAAAACTTGAAAAATCCGACACAACTCCTAGGTCTAGACCTGCATTCCGCACGTGAGGCCGCATATGAAGACCAAACGGCGGAATACATTTCGGTTGTTTTCAAAATTAAATTTGGAACGGAGGGTCAAAGACCAGTCATAGGCAGGATTCTGCAGTTCTGAGAACAGTCGGATATAATAATTCAAAGAAAAGTTTCAGCCTGCGGTAGGACAGTGAAGGTTCACCCGCCTCTGCGTACAGGGTGTACACAGGGGTGGTGCGGAAAGCTCCAAGACAGAGACGAAGCCTTGATGGTGGATAGGGTCCAAGAGTTTGAGGTAAGACGATCTTTCAGAGCCGTACAACAACAAAAACGTAGTCCAGTTTTTGGAACGGACCAAGGCTCTGTAGAGGTGCAGCAAAGTTTTCTTGTCAGCGCCCAGTCAGTGTGCGCTACGACCCGCAAGGCATTTTGAGGTTTTTAATATGGTGAAAAGTTAAAATTTCTGGTCAAAAAAAAACTCCTAGAAATTTGGGTTTTTTAACAGCTGGAATGGGAATTTCCCTACTTGAAGTTCAGGATCTGGAAGGAGAGATAGGAGATAATGTTGCCTTATAGCCCCGCCGACCGCAAAGGGCCACATCAGGGCTGTCACCACGTTAAAATCAACTCACCAGTCATTTAAAAAAAAAAAAAAAAAAAAAAAAAATTTCACACATCTTGTTATGACATCCCTCTACAAAGCCCCCAGAAACTTTTTTTAAAAATCTTTCTGGGCCCTAAATCTTAAATCAGATAAAAAATGTAATCTCTCCCCAAAACTCAAGGATCACGTCAGGCGGACATCCCTGAACAGGATCTTCATGGACTCCGCCGTAAAATGTTGTGTCTCACATCGTGCAAGTCCCAACACTCTAAAAGTACATGTTTTCATTGTGAGTGGCGGCATGACATGGAAGCACCACGAGCTTCTTCACTCTTTAAAAGGTAAGCATGGGTAAAATACGAATGGCCGGTGTGCAGCCGCACAGAACCGTTTCCTCTTTTCGACCTTTCCCCATGTGGATGGGAGGAAGTTCTTAAGGTTTGGACGGATCTGAAAGAGTTTTTTACTCGTCTGGTGTGTTCCAATCCTCCTGCCAGAGGCCTCACATAATCGTTAATTTTGGGTTTTACGTCTGAGCAGGGGATATAAATGTTTGACAGTTCTCTCTTGTGGCGTTCTTGGCTAAACGATCAACCCTTTCGTTCCCCCGCCGATTGCCAACATACCAGGAACCCAAGCAAGAGTAATGTTGTAACCGTCCGCCTTCAACTTGCTAAAAAGTTCAAAAAAAAGTAAAAGTTCTGGATGCTGAAGTTGCGGCCAGCTATGGCCTCCAAAGCTGACAGCGAATCCGACAGAAAACCCGAAAGTCCCTCCTCGAAGAATGGAAAATTATCTTCAAAGCCAGTACTAGAGCAAATTCAGCAGATAAAGAACAGAAAGCCAAACTGGGAAGAACTAAGGACCCAGGGCAAGC
>JAFLJL010004536.1:0-16275 GCA_018398815.1 Conus ventricosus
ATTTTGACATACTAAGATGTAAAATTTTCAAAAGTTAGTTAGCCCATGTTTTTCTTTGCAACAAGCCAGACTAAACAAACTTTCAGACACTACACTTTCCGCACAACATGATGGTGGACTAGCAAGACAGAAGTTTTGCTAGTTATAAAAAGGGTTTTGTTTGTCTCTAGCAATTTTTTCTTCTTTTCCTTCCTCTCCTTACTGAACTTGGCCATTTTAAACAAACTAAACCCACAGTCTGAAGATCCCATGCGACTTGGTTCCCTAGTTTGTCTTTTCCGCAGCATGCCACGAGAATGATCGCGGAAACCCAACTACCACCCAGCGACATTAGGCAAAAATACTCAAGGCAAGCGATCTGTCACTAGGACACGCCCCAAGAATAATACGAAGGTCTTCTAAAAATATATAGACCGAAACTGACTTTAATGAAAGAGGCCAGTCAATTTTGCTATCAATGTGTCTAAAATCACTAACCTTGTGAACAGACATTAAACTAAATATTCATTCATTCAATCTGCTAACCATTCATTCATTCAATCTGCTAACTGATTTGTTTGCTGTTTAATAAAAAAGTAGTCTGCATTCTTCAGTGCTGCTAACGAATACACTCGTGATGAGAGACTGTAACTTCCTCTTATGAAGGGGAAATGGGAGGGGAAAGAGGGGCAAAGGGCAAACGACACGTTACCAAACACCACTGCATGTCTTGTCCTTATTTCACATGGGGTATGTCCATTCTATAGACTAAAATGAAGCAATTTTTACTATTAATATATACACCAAATACTGAAATCTCCTTCAAATCCAAACACATCAACTTGACTTAAGATGTTCAGCTCCCAAAAAGGTTAATGCAAGTGTATCTGTTCATTTCCTTTTGTTTTAAATTTTTTTATTCATGCCCCCTCCCTCCATTTCCTGTTGGTATAAAACTGATACACATAAAATTTGAGGAACCTTTTTTTAACATTCCACTATGAGAGATCTCAATTAGGTAAATTACAATTGATAGTGCAACTTCACCTGTTTCACTTTCAGACTTTCACTTCTAACAGTCCGATCCCATGCACATATTTTACTAAACCACGCACGACATGCCAACTTCCTGTTTGCTGTAAAGAAAAATACATATGGATCGCTTTTTAAATTCATGGCATGAAAATAAAATGCAAGTGTAGATATTGTCCACGTTTGCGTTGCTCAAGTTAGACACGACATGACCGTATACGTTATCGGTTTGCGGGGTTTAATTTGATAGCTCGATTTTTGTCGTACCCATGCTTCCAGGTCGAAGTAGCTGAGCTGGGGGCTGTCTATCGTTTTCCTGCGAACCCCGATCTGTGTTGGTTATTGAATCGGGTTCCACAGATTCCATGGGTTCACCCCATGATTGAGTGACAGAAATAACAAGTTGAAAACGAAAAGCGTGGTCTCAATAAGCACTTCGTTCGACGGGAGAATATTCCAAGGGTTCTACTCCCGCGGACGATGCGTCTTTTTGGGACAAAACTAAAGGGAAAATTTGATCGAAGTCCCGCAATTATTAATGCAATCATCAATCTCCCCCCCCCCCCCCCCCCCCCCCACACACACAAAAGGTGTCGTCTTGACTACCTGTCACCCTAGGTTAAAACGATTCTCTGTCTGTCTGTCTGTCTGGTCTGTCTTTTCCTCACTCTCTCCTTCTTTTTCCCTAAAATACTGGTTCACCAAAAACGAGTAGGTCCCAGCGCGCATGTTAAAAAGTAAAATAAAATAGCATAAAATAGTGCGACTCAGACCTCTCCTCTCTCTCTCTCTCCTCTCTCTCTTCCGGTATCCGACGAGTGCAGACGTGTTTAGTAGTTGCAGTGACTTACAGCGAAGTTTTTTCAAAGTGAATGTGGGAATGCAAGGTAAATAAGACAGTAGTTTATGTGCACTTTCATCTCTAACTTCTCTGAGTCAGTGCGTGATGTGATTGTGTGTGCAATTTAAACGATTAGTGGATTGTGTATTGTAAACCAACATGTAGCGTGATGTGAAAACAAGCAGCCACCATGCCCTATTTCCCCCTTCAGCCAACTGCCGCGCAACTGGTACATTGCAGTTGGCCCATCGGGATCAGACCGGACAAGGAGCGACTCGGGGAAGATTTTCCGAGCGTTATTCATACATGGCCCCATCCAGAAAACATTGATACAATCCACAAGCATGCTCTAGGAGATGGGGTAGGTAAAGAGCATTAAGCCTCGCGGCTTTCATGTCTCCATCAATTGAAGTGTCAGTATTTTCCCAGTGTTAGCGCAGCGTGATTACAGTTGCAAATTTTGATAATTGGATGGACAATTTCGCACAAAACAATACTATTCTTGAATTGCTCTCACAAGGGGCTCTTAATGTTGAATTTAAAATTGTTTAGTAACTCGGAGAGAATTCCACGCCACTACCATTAGCAAATGAATTATCCTAGATTGTGCGAGAATATTGAACAAATAATTTGCCACATTGCCCTGTGGTAGTTTTGCTTAACTGGAATAGTGAGTTGAAATCGATGTCATCAACAGGTGGATATCTTGTAGTTAATCAGGTCCCCCTCACCCTCCTGGCCTTCAGGGATTTTTAATCCAAAATATCTAAGTCTTTCACCATAAGGCATATTTTGCATTCTGGCAGTTTTTTGGGTCGCTCTTCTTGAACCTTTTCTTTGATGAGGATTGCCTTTTAAGTAAAGGGGCCCAGATGACATTAACCGTATTCCACATTGGAATACAACGTATTTCAAGATACGTTGGTGTTTACAAACCAACTGGCATCACCAGCTCAGGATCGACTATACACCAGACCACAAAATTCACAACATAAGTTTACCCACTAACTGCACCAGACTATCACAAGACCTATTTCAGTCAACCCTTGAATTACAAACTCACATCAAAGCCAAGCAAAAAACTACCCCAAGATACACCTCTAACTACCCAACCAACAAAATCTTAGTTCAGGGCCGAGCTTGCCAAGACTGGGTCAATGGGGATTCCGAACACTGTTGACAAAATACACACGCTGACTGCGGCGCCAGAATCAACACAAGGCCGACCAGTCTCTGCAGCACTCCCCATCACTACAGTGTGTAACGAGCACCGGGCAGAAGCCCTGTGCCGCTCGCACGGCTCAGGCAGACACGCCTACACAGCACCCGGTGGAGCTGGAATGTGAGCTGCCCCTTTCAGAAAAAACAGGATTGTTTCCAACCGTCTCCACGGCCTGCAATTCTTCAAGCGCCTGTGTTGTGTTCCCCAGGGCCCAATCCCACACCCCAAACGACCCTCCTTTCTCAAACCTTCCCTCCATGACGATGTAGTGATTCACCCTACATCACCATCCATCCTCGTGACGGAAAACATCACCTCTTTCCCTTTTCCCTTTCATACATTAACCAGCAGTAGAAATACAAATATTAAAACCCCTGTCACTAGCACAACGGACAGTGTAACCCTAACAGATAACACTGACAATCATTCTGAAGACAGCACATCAACCCCAAAGACTGACACTCGGGAAGATGACGAAAAATCAGTGACAGCTGATGACAGCCACCCAGCAACTGACTTGGAGAAGACACTAGAAGCTAAGGGCCCTTTGGAGCAAAACCGTGTGACAAACGACAACAAAACCACAGTGACTACGTCAAACGACACAGACGTTTGTGACAGCTCAGTGAAAGGGACTGACCACCAACGCTGACAACAGCCCACAACTGTACTGTAGTCATGACGACTGTGTGCCTCAGGAAGAATTCCTTAGGATAAACTCATCCCTCCGTGACGAAATCTCTGCCCTCAGATCAACACTACAGAAACCAACAGACCTTCAAAATAGAAATCGATGCCCTATCGACACAACTCGGTCACATATCTTAAATCTGACAACGACAAATCATCCTCACGCAAAAACATCACAGCCAATAAAAAATCTAAATGTAAATCACATTCAAACTCCCCGCCACCCAACAAAAGCAATCTCTCCATCCTCCCCAGACACAAAACACCCCCCTTCTCTCAATGCACACTGTATACAGGATGCACCACCCCCCTTTAGCCCTACCAACACAACTCACAGTGACAAAGTACAGGACAGCCCATCCCCAATGTGACAAAAACCTCTGACTCCCATATTTAAGCACCTCCCCTTTGTCAGGCGAAACCTATCCCTGAAAAAAATTTTCTCCTCAACGGTCCCTCCCCCTCCTCTTCAAAGGTTCCATTGATAACGGACCTCAACAATACGCTGATGACTGCAACCCCGAGATATATTCATATCCCTTGGGCCAGCGCTCAGTTGGAGTGTGGGCCAAAGATCTAACGTCGCCATCTGACTCATGGCTTGCAAAGCAGACACCACCCACACCGTGATGCAGGCTAACCTTCCATTTGGGGCTGGTGACTGCAGCGAGCTCTTAGCATCACAGCCAGCTGGTGCAATATCAACGCAGCAGTGGCGAGGCTCATTGTGCAGTGCCACCGAGTCTTCCCCAAAGCCCAACTTCAGGCCTCTGCAATTATCCCGGGAAGAGGGCGCACCCTCTGAACACCATCATTTGCCCCAGCAACGACCACCTTCAGGAGGCCTGTTCAGCAATGGGGGTTAAATTCATCAGCCACCTTCACCACCCTGCGCGGTGCCCCGAGACTGGCGTTATGCTACAACTCTACAACAACCCAGCAGGAAGGGAGTGGAACGTGTGACGCAAAACCCCCTTCCCCCCCTAAACGAAAAGGCCCTCCTACCCACCCCTACACCCACACGTCTCATGCTACCAACAGCGCACGATGCCCCAGATCCCCCCTCCTCCCTCCCCCATTTACCCTCTCAGAAATTCCCAAAACCTCCCGTCAGGTTTACGCACTTCACTATCGTCTCCCCCCTCCCCCCTCCAGGAAGCCCCTCCACCACCAACCCGCTCACTTGTGCGTACACAGAGTGACCACGAGAACGTTTCCCGCCAGCCTCTCGCTCAACTAGGCCTACCCCCAAAAAACACCAACACTAGGCTTATTGACACATCCTTCCCCACCGCACCCTCCCCCCTCCAGCAAGATCCTCCAAGACCACCCGACCAGATGTGATACAGCAGTGACAGCATCCCCGGTCCAGTCATCGTCTCCCCGACAACCGAAGTTACCGCCCGCTATGTGTTCCGCCAGGGAGAGCGCTCTTCCCCCATCCCCTGTTCAACAGGTCTGTCCCTCCCCACCTATGCCTGTTCCTCCACCCTTCATTACTTTTCCCCGAACCATGTCTCCTTCACATCATCCATGGTACTGACCACTCTTCCTACCTCCCCACAAACCCCTGCTTCCCCACACTTCTGATTCAGGTTCCAGTTTTGGTGTGTGCGAGAGAGCAAAAGTGAAAACTCACAACATACTACGTATTGCACACCAACCTTTCTGGATTGTTTCTCTTAAACGAAAAGGCAGAGAGTCAATTACCACTTCGCGGTCATGAGAGAAACCCCCATTTCGAAATATCGGTATATCAGTTTTATGTTAGTGATTCCCTCCTATTGGAGATGTCTCCCCTGGAGAAAAAGCTTGCTGAAGGCTCATTTTGGAAGCACTATTTTATTTTTCCCCCTTCACCCACTCAAGCACATACTGTTAGTTAGGCAGAATCATCTACCACTGCAGATATGAATGCGTATTTCCCCCTATTACTTTTAATCTAAGACATAAAGCAAGCTTGTTTATAAATTTAATATTTCTTGCAGTCATTGCAACACCAACTGCTCTGTAATTTGCTGGAACGGTGCGGTATTTATCCTTGGAATTTATTAGTTTTTTTGTATTTTAGTCCCTTGCGGATTCATTCCAAGAACTTGCCCTCAGCACTTGTTCTTAGAGGATATCTTTTTAATATTTTTTACTTTTCACAAAAATGTAGCTTGTTTTGCTCTTTTATGATTTTTTTTTGCTTCTTGATGCACCTTTGTTTTGGTTTTTTGAAAACTCAACAAACATACTATGGTATTGCACACCAACCTTTTCTGGGATTGTATCTTCTTAAAACTGAAAGGCAGAGGAGTCAAATTACCACTTTCCGCGTACTGAGGAGAAACCACCAAGTTTTGAAATATCGATATGACAGGATTGTATGTTAGTGATTTTCCTTCCCCATGGAGGATGTCTCCCCCTTGGAGAATATAAGCTTCTGAAGGCTCATTTTGAGAAGCATCTATTTTATTTTCCCCATTCACCCACTCAAGCACATACTGTTAGTTAGGCAGAATCATCTACCACTGCAGATATGAATGGTATTTCCCCCATTTCTTCAATCTAAGACATAAGAGCAAGCTTTGTTATAATTCAAAATTTTCTTGCAGTCATTGCAACACCAAGCTGCTCTGTAAGTTTCTGGAACGGTGCGGTTTATCCTTGGGAAATTTTTTATTTGTTGTATTTAGTCCCTTGGGATTCATTCCAAGAACTTGCCCTCAGCCACTTGGTCTTAGAGGATATCTTTTTATATTTTTTCTTTTCACAAGAAAATGTAGCTTGTTTGCTCTTTTTGATTTTCTTTTTCTTCTTAGATGGCACCTTTGGTTGGTTTTTTGAAAACTCAACAAACATACTACGGTATTTCACACCAACCTTTCTGGATTGTATTCTTCTTTAAAAATGAAAAGGCAGAGGATCAAATTACCACTTTTCCCCGGTCACTGAGGAGAAACCACCAAGTTTCGAAATAATCGGGATATGACCAGAGTTTAAAGTTAGTGAGTTTCCTTCCCTATTGGAGGGGTCTCCCCCTTTGGGGAATATAAGCTTGCTGAAGCTCATTTTGAGAAGCATCTATTTTATTTTCCCCATTCACCCACTCAAGCACATACGTTATTAGGCAGAATCATCTACCACTGCAGATATGGGAAAGCGTATTTCCCCCTATTTCTTCAATCTAAGAAAATAAGAGCAAGCTTTGTTTATAATTCAATATTTCTTGCAGTCATTGCAACACCAAGCTGCTCTGTAAGTTGCTGGAACGGTGCGGTATTTACCTTGAATTTATTAGTTTGTTATTTATATATATAATATAATATATATATATATATATATCACCATGTGTGTGTATGTATGTAGTATGTTTGTATGTATGTATGTATCTATGTATGTGTTATATATATTTGTACTGTGCGCATGTATGTTGTATGTGTGTGCGTGTATGTGTGTGTGTGTGTATATATATATAATATATATGTGTGTGTGTGTGTGTGGTGTGTGTGTATGCAAAATATGTGTGTGGGTAAAATATATGTGTGCTATGGATATAATCTTATGAAAATGATTATATTTTGTCCCTTTTTTCACTCTCTCTCTCTCTCTCTCTCTCTCTGGTGCCGCTCTCTCTCTCTCTCTCCTCTCTCTCTCTCTTTTGCCTCTCTCATTCCCCTCTCTCTCTCTCTCTCTCTCTCTCTCTCTGTGCATGCGTGCGTGTGTATTTTCCGAATTCCGTACATATTTTGTCATTTCATTTTACTTTGTCTGATTTATACAGGCTAATTATTGTACTTTTAGTACATTTCCATTTTCAATTTCATTTTCATCTCATGCTGTTCCCCCTCTCCCTCCATCCTCTCCCTCTCCCCGCTCCTCTCTCCTCTCTCTCTCTCTCTCTCTCTTTTTTTTTTTTTTCTCCTCCCCCCCCCCCCCCCCCCCCCCTCCCCCAATTTCATCTCACTTTGCTTAATCCCTTTTCTACGTATTTTTGTGCCTTGCGAAAAATGAATACAGTTGTGCCTTGCCCTCTCTCTCTCTCTCCCCTCTCTCTCTCTCTCTCTCTCTCTCTCTGCGTGCGAACGTGCGTGTATTTGTGTGTTCAAAAATATCTACGCACTTTGTCATATTCACTTCACTGTCTGTTTTCATAAAATGCCAATCTTTACGTTGTAGTACACTTACATATTTTCCCCAGCCCACCTCGATCACTTCCTACCCCCCTCTCTCCTTCCTCTTCGTTATTGTTATTCTCATTTTTATTTTTTTATTTTTTTTTTGTTATTATTTTTTTTTGTTGTTGTTTTGTTTATTTTTTTCTTATTTTTTGTTTTTTTTTCATTTATCTTATTTTTCATTTGATGTTCCTCTATGGGTTACATGACCGCTTTTCTTGCTTCCCTTTTATTTCTTACATTAATTGATTTCACTGCATGTTGTATCCTACTCAGGGGGAGGACTGGATGTAAAAAAGCACGTTAGTGCTTATCTATTACCTCGTAAATAAAGAAATTGTCTTGTCTTGTCTTGTCTCTCTCTCTCTCTCTCTCTCTTTTCTCTCATCTCTCTCTCTCTCTCTCTCCTCCCCCTCTCTTCTCTGTGCATGCGTCGCGTCGTGCGTGCGTGCGGGCGTGCGGCGCGCGCGCGCGGTGTGTGTGTGTGTGTGTGTGTGTGTGTGTTGTGTGTTGTGTGTGCGTGCTCCAAATTCTTAATACATTGTGATATTCATTTTACTGTCTGTTTGGTGTACGTTATATACATTTCTATATGCTTATATTATTATTTTTATTCTTATGTTATTTTAACTTTCATTTTGATCATTCTTATCTTATTTTATTTTTTTTTTCGTTTTTTTTTTTCCATTTCCCTTGTATTTTCATTTGATGTTCTACTATGATTAACGTACATGACCGCCTTAATTGTTTGGGTTTGCTTGTTTGCTTCTTCCATTATTCATTTCACTGCATGTTGTAGTCCCTACCCAGGGGGAGACTGGATTTTAAAAAGCGCGTCAGTGCTTATCTATTACCCTCGTAAATAAGAATTGTGTCTTTTCTTCTCCTTGTCTGTCCCGTCTGTCTGTCTGTCTGTCTGTCTGTCGTCTGCCTTTTCTCTCTCTCTCTCTCTCTCTCTCTCTCACACACACGCACGCACACGCACCACGCACGCACGCACGCACGCACGCACGCACGCACACACACACACACAACACACACACACTAATAACATTATCTCCTAATTCTCCCCTGCCTTGAAAACCAGTCTTGCCTTATGAAAAAGGTTATGGAATAGGGACATGCTGGTGTACATGAACATGACTGCATCAGTTGGTGTACATGAACATGACTGCCTCATCTGGTGTACATAACATGACTGCCTCATGTGGTGTACTGAACATGACTGCCTCAGGGTGGTGTTACATGAACATGACTGCCTCATGCTGGTGTACATGAACATGCTGCCCATGCTGGTTTTACATGAACATGACTGCCTCATGCTGGTGTACATAACATGACTGCCTCATGCTGGTGTACATGAACATGACTGCCTCATGCTGGTGTACATGAACATGACTGCCTCATGCTGGTGTACATGAACATGACTCCTCTGCTGGTGTACATGAACATGACTGCCTCATGCTGGTGTACATGAACATGACGCCTCATGCTGGTTGTACATGAACATGACTGCCCCATGCTGGGGTAAAAGAACATGACTGCCTCATGCTGGTGTACATGAACATACTGCCCATGCTGGTGTACATGAACATGACTGCCTCATGCTGGTGTACATGAACATGACTGCCTCAGCGTGTACATGAACATGACTGCTCATGCGGTGTACATGAACATGACTGCCCTTTCTGGTGTACATGAACATACTGCCTCATGCTGGTGTAATGAAATGACTGCCTCAAAGCTGGTGTACATGAACATGACTGGGCCCCATGCTGGGGTACATGAACATGACTGCCTCATGCTGGTGACATGAACATGACTGCCTCATGCTGGTGTACATGAACATACTGCCTCATGCTGGTGTACAGAACATGACGCCTCATGCCCGGTGTACATGAACATGACTGCCTCATGCTGGTGTACATGAACATATCTGCCTCATGCTGGTGTACATGAACATACTGCCTCATGCTGGTGTACATGAACATGACTGCCTCATGCGGTGACATGAACATGACTGCCTCATGCTGGGTACATGAACATGACTGCCTCATGCTGGTTGTACATGAACATGACTGCCTCATGCTGGTGTACCCTGAACATGACTGCCTCATGCTGGTGTACAAGAACATGACTGCCCATGCTGGTGTACATGAAACTGACTGCCTCATGCTGTGTCATGAACATGACTGCCTCATGCTGGTGTACATGAACATGACTGCCTCATGCTGGTGTACATGAACATGACTGCCTCATGCTGGGGTACATAACATGACTGCCTCATGCTGGTGTACTGAACATGACTGCCTCATGCGGTGTACATGAACATGACTGGGCCCCAGCTGGTGTACAAGAACATGACTGCCCAAGCTGGTGACATGAACATGACTGCCTCATGCTGGGGTACATGAACATGACTGCCTCATGCTGGGGTACATGAACATGACTGCCTCATGCTGGTGTACATGAACCCTGACTGCCTCAAAGCTGGTGACATGAACATGACTGCCTCATGCTGGTGTACATGAACATGACTGCCTCATGCTGGTGTACATGAACATGACTGCCTCATGCTGGGTACAAAGAACATGACTGCCTCATGCTGGTGTACATGAACATGACTGCCTCATGCTGGTGTACATGAACAGACTGCCTCATCGGTGTACAAAGAACAAGACTGCCTCATGCTGGTGTACAGAACAGAAAGCCTCATGCTGGTGTACAGAACCCTGACGCCCATGCTGGTGTACATGAACATGACTGCCTCATGCTGGTGTAAAATGAACATTTACTGCCTCATGCTGGTGTACATGAACATGACTGCCTCATGCTGGTGACATGAACATGACTGCCTCTGCTGGTGTACATGAACATGACTGCCTCATCTGGTGACATAACATGACTGCCTCATGCTGGTGTACATGAACATGACGCCTCATGCTGGTGTACATGAACTGACTGCCTCATGCTGGTGTAAAATGAACATGACTGCCTCATGCTGGTGTACATGAACATGACTGCCTCATCTGGTGTACATGAACATACTGCCTCATGCTGGTGTACATGAACATGAAATGCCTCATGCTGGTGTACATGAACAAGACTGCCTCATGCTGGGTACATGAACATGACTGCCTCATTCTGTGTACATGAACATGACTGCCTCATGCTGGGGTAAAATGACATGACTGCCTCATGCTGGTGTACATGAACATGACTGCCTCATGCTGTGGGACATGAACATGACTGCCTCATGCTGGTGTACATGAACATGACTGCCTCATGCTGTGTACATGAACATGACTGCCTCATGCTGGTGTACATGAACATACTGCCTCATGAATCCCGTTCATTCCCCCTCAGTTTTGCTGACGATACTGTGTTGCTGACTGAAGCCTCTTATGTCCTATTTCCTCACATTGATATTATATACAAGAGACACACAGAGAGAGAGAGAAGAGAGAGAGAGAAGAAAACAGAGAGAGAGAGAGAGAGAGAGGAGGGGGGGGGGGGGGGGAGGGAGAGAGCAGAAGAGAGAGGGGGGGAGGGAGAGAGAGAAGAGAGAGAAGAGTTTGGGAGAGAGGGGGAGAATGTGTGTGTGTGTGTGTGTGTGTGTTTGTGTGTGTGTTGTGGTGTTGTGTGTTGTGTTGTTGTTGTTTTTGTTATTCTGTTTAACGTCTGTTCACTAAATGATATTAGACGATGGGAAAGGATGGGGGAAAGGGAAGGGTGGGTAGAGTGGGAAGGAGTTGACTGCATTTAAGTTTGATCTGAACGTACGTGTGTATGTCGTACTTGCATGGGTGTGTACAAGAGCTTAAGATACAAATTATTGCATAGGGAAAATGGTAAAAAAATTTCATAATTACAAACAATGAGGATCAAAGCTATGGACATATGAAAACCAGTGAGGATCTACCAAATTGAGGGAAAAAAAAACCGCATTAATCCTTTAACATCAATTAGCAAATAACAACTAAGAAAACAACACCAACCATGCATTTGCATGTCATTAAAAAAAAAATATATATATATTATATATAGTTAAAACAAGTAAAAAGAGGAATCTTAAAACTATCTACAAATTTGTTTCGAGCGCGTTGCGCTGTCATCAGGATGGTTTTTGGTTTGCCCACCGCCGATGTTATATAGCGTGTGGGGTCCCGTTTGCGGTTGTTTGCACGTGCGGGTTGGCTGCACGGTTTTTTTGGGGGGCTTTCAGTTTTTTTTTTGGGTGTTTCACAACGGGGTTTTTGCATGTTTTAAACCCATTTTTCAGTTAAACATAGGTTGCACCTTTTTGAAACATTGCGAGGGTGATGCCTTTTTATGATTTTGGGATAATTGAGCTTGTTTTTGCGTTTTTAAATTTTCCAGAATATTTTGCTCATTTTTCTTTTGGGGTACAATATTCCGGGAAAATCATAAAAAAGCATCACCATACAGCATGTTTCAAAGGTGCAACCATGTTAACTAAAAATGGTTAATACTATGAAACCCAACTTAAAATTTTTAAACACCAAAAACAGAAATATAAACAACTCAGGCATAAATGGAAATCGTTTTTAGTGAATACACCCAAACAAAAACCTAAAACCCCCCCAAAAACACGTGCAGCCAACCCGCAGTGCAAACAACCGCAAAGGGGAGCCACCCCCTATAAACACGGGGGGGGCAACCCCAAAAACCACCCCTGAGACAGCCAACCGCTCAAAAAAATTTGTAGATAGTTTTAAGTTTCCCCTTTTTTTACTTGTTTAACTAATTTTGCCCCCCAAGGGTTGGACTTAAAAAAATTTTTTTAGGCATTTTAAAAATTTTTGATATATAAATTTAATATATATAATATTTATTTATTTTTAAATATAATATATATATAATATATATATTTAAATAACGAACGTTGCTCCGTACTGGACGGGTGTATGTTTTAGGTGTGTGTATGTGTGGTGTGTGTGTTGTGTGTGTTTTGTTAGTAGAGAGAGGGAAAGGGAGAGGAGAGAGAGAGGGGAAAAGAGAGAGAGAGAGAGACCGGGGCCCGCCCCGGTGTGTGTGTTTGTGTGGGGTGTGTGTGTGGGGTGTGGGGTTTTTGGGGTTTTTGTGTGTGTGGTGTGTGTGGTGCGTGCATGCGTGCGTGCTGCATGCTTTGGTGCGTCCTGTTTCATGTGTTGTGTGTGTGTGTAAAAAAGCGACATCTATCAAAAAAGGGGGTTTGGGAGAGGGAAAACTGAGTCAATCCAGAAATACCAACTGACAATTAACAAAACTCCGAAAAAATGCGGAAATGAATAACGTTCAAAACTTTCAAGGAAATGGAAGACTGGGATAAAAACGTCGTCCCACTCTCAAGAAAAGTTCTTTGACTTTGGGAGCAATGAACAAGTAAATGACAAATCGTTTTTCTCTTCCGCACAAAAGGGACATTTTTCTGTATTTTGTGCGGGGGGCAAAACAAACCCATACCACGGGAAACAGACCTGGGATAGGTTTCCCGGACAAAACACTAAAAAGGTTTAATATTTCCTCTCCCTTTTACATTTATGTAGTGCTTTTATGACACTTAGATTTTTAAGTTTTTGTCAAACTTTTTGTAACGCATTGACTAAACTGGTAACCCTTTGCACCCTCTTACTGGAACTAAACCATCTGATTGTTTGCCCTTTTTTGCGCTCTACGGGCCCATTCTTTGAAAACATTCCACAGGGGGAAGCACCCAACAGAAAGGAGCGGTTCCTTTTCAATGATAAAAGAAACATGTGTTTAATTTAAATTACATTCGATCGCTTTTTCTGATTTAAAGATTTAAGTGCCGAAGACGATTTAAATAAACACAAAATAAAATCTGAAAATGTTTGGAAAATAAAAAAGACTTCGGGGCCTTTTCAATATTGCAATTAATTCCAGTAAAAATAGAAACATTTTCACTTTAAAAAAAACCCTTTTTCTCTTTTTTCTAAAGCTGGTATAACGAAGCACTCCTACATTTATTTTTCCCAAGTACAGACCCACTGTATAAATTTTTAAAGGGTTAAAAATACTTGTTATAAATATGGACCCTGACGGAATTTTCAGGATATTTGGAATATTTTTGGATAAATTTGTGTGGTTTTTGTCAAGCTCCAGATTGTTCATCTCCCGTAGGTATATGATGGGAAAGGGTTTGTCGTTTTTCCCTTTCTGCAATTTGATTTTCTAAAAGATTGAAGTAAATGTGTTTAGGTTTTTAATGTTTGGGAAGGATTTTACCCTTTTTGCAAAATGAAGACGGACCTCATGCAAACTTGGGCCCGCTGTGAAATTTTCGAACGAGGGCTTCGTAAAACATATTTGGCAGCAGAAAGAGTCTTTGCTCACAAGAGGGAAAACACCTGCTTCTTTTTAGGTTCCCAAATTTTATGCTGAGAGGGAAATCCAGGGAAAGTTTAAGGCTTTTCAGTCAAATTTGCATTTTTTCAGTAAAAGTTGTGGGCCTAAAAAATATTCCCGTGCATACTCAATTTGGAACGACAAGTGACGTTGCAGTAATTCAATATTTTTGTATCCCGTCCCCACTTTTTTTTGCTAATGATTTTAAAAAAGTTTAAGTCCTTCTTGCTTTTTTGTTAGTATAGCTCAAAATGGCTGGCCAGGAAAGTTTTTTAGTGAAAAAACACCCCCAAAAAATTAGTTGTTTGAGTATTCGTAACTGCCCAGGTAGAAAAACCGGAAGATTTTTTGGGTGACCTGAATTAAAACATCATATTGCTTTTTTTCCCCGAGATAATAAAGACCATTTTTTGTCATATTTTACTTTTTTTATCGAGTCGTGTTGGATAACTTCTGGTGTAACCGACCCTGGTTTGGGTTTTTTTTTTTTCATTGATCTTTATCCATAAAAAAGTCGTCGGCAATTTTAAATACAAATGCATCTTTCGTAAACCCCCCGGGGAAAATCTGACTTAGAATATGAACAAATGGGGGCAATGACTGATCCCTTTAGGAAAGGGCCCCTATGAAGAGATCAATACGGAGTCGTATTCCCCCTCCTTGTCTGTATTGATCGATTAAAAAAAAAGCTTTTGAAAATCAAACAATTACCCCCAATACCAATTTTTCGAACTTTTTCAGGGTCGATTGGCCCAAATTTGGGCGTAACCTTTTGACTCAAAAAACGTAAAAAGAACATTCTTTCGTCTGGCAAACTGTTGCTTAATTTTAGTATTTGTTTTTCAGGGGTTTAATGGTTGAAACTATTTCAAACCTGCCTGATTTAAATTTGGGAAAAACCTTGTACTTTTTCACAAGGAAAAAGTCTCCTTAAATTTTTTCTCTCCATAAAGTTTGCATTTTGTGACGTTAAAAGCAATTTGGGCTAAGCTGTTTTTATCATTCCCGGGGGTTTTTCCCTTTCTTGTGAAAGGTCAACAATTTACTTTTCCATAGTTTGGTAGTTTTCCACTTTCCCACATTTTTGAAGATAAAAAGTAAAAAAAAAAAAACATATTTTGTGATAAATACCTAACATTCGTTTTGAAATTCCACCAAGCCCAACTGGTTTTTTTTGCGAGATTAGGATACATTCTTTTAATTCCCTACGTAAATTGCAGCATTAATGATAGATTTTGGTCTGTTCCCAGTCTTCATCATCTGTAACTCATGTTCTGCTCGTATTTTATCTTTTTCCCAAAATCCATCGCTGCGACTGTTATTGCAAAATTCAGCAAAGGCTTCGCTTTTTCGTAAATTTGTTTGGGAAATACAAAGAGACAATGTATGGATATTGTGGCAATTTTAAAGTCATTCTTCGTTTTTTACTTTTTCCCCAAATGTTTGTGTGTGGGGGGGGTGCGTGTGTGTGGGTGTGTGTGTGTGTTTTTGTGTGTGGTGGTGTGTGTTTTGTGTGTGTGTTTTTCGCGCACGGTGCGCAAGAGACAGAAATTTCTGTGTTAGGCCCTTAAGTTTTTTTCCATGGAACGAATCACAATGTTTTGTTTTGATAAATTTTATAATTTTTTTAAGCTTTGTGCATTAGTATTCTTAAACTCCGAAAGGCAGGGCAGATGGAAAAATCATTTTGCTTTGTTCTTGGAAAGAAGATTATCATAAACAAACAACTATTTTTCCTCAAGGGTTTTGCTTACGTTATGTGAAACATTTGAATTCTCATTATAACCAATCTCTATGTAAAGTTTTTTTGTGTTTAACTTTTTGTTTTTTGTTTGTTTCCAAGCTTCAAGGGCTAGATGGAAAAAAATCTGGTTAATCTATTACCCTTGGAATGAAAATATCAACCCCCCCCCCTTTTCTCTCTCTCCTCTCTTCTCTCCACCAAAAATTCTCTTCTTCTTTTTAAGTTTATGCAAAAA
>JAFLJL010004537.1:0-2500 GCA_018398815.1 Conus ventricosus
CTGCGACGCCACCCGTTGAATGTAAATGGCGGCAGTTGTTTTGGGTTGCCCACACAAGTGTCACGTGATTTAGCTCCCTTGATTGTGAGGCTTATGGCAGTAACTGACTAGACTGCTAAGCCGTCTCGTCATCGAGTGTGCGACGCCGGGGGTCTGCAGCAGCCCCTCCGCAGAACCTGACCGATACGCCCTGCCACAATCCACGACCCTGTAGGCCTGCGTGCACAGTGCACGGGTGTCTCGGTCAAGCCTACATAATTTCTAGATTTAAGCAGGATTTTTTACTTTATGTTTGTTTAGTATGTTTGTTTGTAATAATCGTTTTTTTTTGGTTATTAAAGTTTACTTGTTCAAAATCTGAAAAGTTTTGTAAATTAGTATTGAAAACGGAAAACCCTACACAGTATGTTTGTTTGTAGATAATCGTTATTTTTTGGTTATTGAAGTCTTACTTGTCAGAGAACAGGAAAACCTTTATTCTGGGCCACTTTCGCCCGAAACTGGTTGAGGGCGAAAAGTGGCCCAGAATGAAGGTTTTCCTGTTCTCTCCCGGTGCCAGCTGAACGTAAACGTTCTCTCCAGTCTGCAGGGTAGGGAGCGATCGACTCCGCGGTCGTAGAAGCTTTCTGGCTGGCCTGCATTGGCGCCGTCTGTCTGGGGACTCTCTTGGGTCCACGACACGAGGTTGTAGTTGCAGGTGGGTTGTGGGCAGCACAGAGCGCAGCGTCGCCCCATCAGTAGCTGTGCTGGTGACGCCAGTCCGTTCATAGGAGTGTTTCTGCACTCCAAGATGCTGAGCCGCCAGTCCTTTTCCAGTTTGGGCCCTTGTTTAGAATATTCTTCACCGTCTGCACTGTTTTTCTGCCGGGCTGTTGGCTGGGGGTATCGGGGGCTAGACGTTAAGTGTTTCGTGTCCAGTTTTTTGGTGAAACAGCAAACTCTTCTGAAGAAAACTGTGGGCCGTATCGCTTACGATCGTCTCAGGGATGGCCGGGGTCTGGCAAAGTGTGCTGACAGTTTCTTGACCACTGCCGCGTTGTCGTGGGGGTCAGTTCACCCAAACCTCAAAATAACGGCTGTAGAAGCCCACAGTGCCCAAGGTAGTCTCTGTTGTTCCAGAGAACAGGTCCAACTGCCCCTTTTGCCATGGCCGTGATGGGACTTCATGAGGTATCATCGGTTCTTTGCAGTTCGCGGGTCTTCTTTCATTGCTACAGTGCACGTTTCAACGGTTCTCTTGATTGTCTGCTGCCATCCTCGGCCAGAATAGCACTTAACGGGCACGCTGTAGGCATTTCTTTAATGCCCAGATGGCTTGCATGGATCTTGGTCAACATTTCTGGGCGGAGGGCTTCAGGGACCACAATGCGCTCACTTTAAACATGACCCCATCGATGATGGATAGTTCGTCCCGAAAGTTCCAGCAGTCATCTGCATTTTGTGGAAACTCTGACGTGAATCTGGCCAGCCATTTTGGACATATTCGCCACAGTTTGAAAGCCTTGTCTTCACGGGTTGCTTTCCTGATCAGGCCCATCTTTTCATCACTGACTGGCGATTCTTCACAATGCAGTGGATCTGTGAATCGAGGTCCTCCATGGTGTCATGGGGTCAGGAGCCAGTGACTTCCATGACAATGTGTCTGCGAGGGGGATCTGCTTCCCTGGGATGAGCTCCATTTTGGGATGCTGTACTTCTGCAGGCGTAGCAGCATGCGCTGGAACGTGGGGGTGCTGATGCCAGTGGCTTCATGTCGTCTCCGGGGGCTTGTGATCGACTGGACGAGGACCTGATGTGACCATAGATGTACTGGCGAAATCTCTCACAGCCCAAACACAATGGCATACGTTCCTTTTTCAATTTGTGCATAGTTTTCTTCGGTCTTGTTCAGCGACTTTGAAGCATATGCGATGGGTCTGCTGGTCTTGAAGAGTGCAGCACCCAAACCTACTTGCTGGCACCCCACCTGCATGGTGACTCTTTTGTCTGGGTCGTAGTGGCTAGTACAGGTTCGCTGGCGAGTGTAGACTTGATTTTGTCCAGGATGCTTCTGTTGTGCTTCCCACAGGAACTCATTTTCTGATTTCAGCATTTCACGTAGTGGCTTTGTGGTCTCTCCCAAAGTGAGGGGGAATTTGACAGGTACATGTTCATGCCCAGCATGGTTTCCAGTTCCTTTTTGTCCGCTGCAGGCTTCATCTTTTAATGGCCTTGATTTTCTCGGGGTCAGGCTTGATTCCTTCAGTGAAATGATGTGGCCAAAGTGTCCACTTCCTGAAACGCCGATTTCTAGTTTATCGGGGTTTTCAGCTTCTGTCCCTTCTCTGGGGGCCCTGTCGAGGGCAGCTTTGGGGTTTTGGCGTGCTCCTCCTTGATCGTTCCTGTCCCCCAGCACGTCACCCACCAGCGTCACCAGACCCGGCAGGCCCTCAAATATTTGTCCATCTTTCTTTGAAATTCGTCCTGGGCGCTCACCATACCGAGGGCATGCGCAGAAAAT
>JAFLJL010004537.1:7500-15994 GCA_018398815.1 Conus ventricosus
TTCAACTCAGCTCCTCTTCTAGTTGGATATGTGTACAGGAATCCCGCTGCCACTTTCCTTTGGTATGATAACTTTGTACACATGGTGGATGATGTATATAAGAGCTATCCAAATGTCATTCTTCTCGGTGATTTTAACATTGATCTGTTAAAACGGCAGCCTGCCTGGGATGCGACCACCACACTCTTTGGCTTGCATCAGCTTATTCATAATCCAACTAGAATCGCAAAGACATCTTCTACATTGCTGGATCATATCTACACGAACAACAAAGCCATGGTATCCAATATAACAGTGGGCGACAAAAGCATAAGTGACCACTGTCTCATTTTGTGCACTTGGTCTTGTAAACTTCCAAAGCAACAGAATAAGGGCCACACAACCATTCAATAGCGCTGCTTCAAAAATTTCAGTAAGATGAATGTTTCCTCGACTTAAGCTTAGCTCCTTTCTACAGTGTACTCAATTACACAGATCCAAATGAAGCGTATAATACCTGGTATAATATCTTTCTCTCAATCGTTGAAAACATGCCCCACTTAGAAGAAAAAGGTAAAACACAGAGTACTTCCAGCTGGCTGACGAAAGACATTATTATAGAAATGGCACTGAGGGATGCTCTTAAAACCGCAAAAAAAGTAGATGAATATAAAAAGCAGAGAAACAGAGTATCAGATCTAGTTAGAAAATGAAAATCTGAGCATTTTAGGAAACTGATAAACGCAAACAGGGATACAGCATCATTATGGCGTGCTGTTAATGAAATAACTGACAAGTCGAGAAAGAAATCAGATAATACTGCGACTATGTGGTCTGCTAACAATTTCAACAATCATTTCCTTCAGATAACTGAATCAGTACAAACAGCTGCCAGTGTCACATTCTTTAATCGATATGAAACTCCAGCTGTTCTTCAATCGTTTTGTCAAAAACGATTAAATACTAGAGATTCATTTATCATCCCTTGCTAGCTATTAATGAAGTTGGTTCCTTAATTTCAAAACTTAAAAATAAAAAAGCAATCGGTCCAGATACTTAAATGCTTCTATACTCAAGCTTGCTCTACCTTACATTGTTGATACCCTTACGTATGTTTATAATTTGTGTATTGATCAGAATGTCTTCCATGTGGTCTAAAGGCAGCAAAGTGATTCCCATACCCAAATCAAGAGATCTCACTGATTTAAACCAATTTTAGACCAATATCTCTTTTATCTGTTGTATCGAAACCTCTAAAGATGCATGTTCACAAACACCTAACTAAACACATGGAACATCACAAACTGTTCCACCCATTTCAGTCAGGCTTTCGTCGAAATCACTCATGCCACACGGCCTTAACACGCCTCTGTGATACATGGCTATCAGCCATCAACGAAAGAAAACTCACTGGAACTGTTTTCCTCGATTTTAAGAAAGCGTTTGGTCTTGTAGACCACAATATATTATTTTAAAAAAATGACTGCATATGTTCAAATCCGGCAGTAGTCACCTTCTTTCAGTCATATCTTGAAAGCAGGACCCAGCGTGTTTACTTAAACGGTACTTATTCCTCTGAAGGAATAGTGAGCTGTGGCGTTCCACAAGGCTCTGTCCTTGGACCTCTTCTCTTCTGTATTTTTATAAATGACCTACCGATGCACATATCTCACAATTGATGTCAGTGTGATCTGTTCGCTGACGATAGTTCTCTTCACTGTAGTGATACAAACATCATGTCTGTACAAATATCGTTACAACAAAGTATCACTGATGTCTTAGAATGGTGCAACCAAAACCGAATGGTCCTTAATCCGCACAAAACAAATGTATGGTCCTAGCATCGAGACAGAAACATCAACGACAGCATCTTATGTTGAGCCTAAAAATGAGTGAAACCTTGATCGAGCAGGTTACCGAACACCGTGTCTTAGGCGTGATCATTGATGAGAACTTTAAATGGCAATCACATATAAATCAGTGTTTGCAAACAGTTGGCTCGCAATTTGTTTTTACTCAATAAGCTCAGTTATTATGTTGAACCACATTATCCGGAAATTATTTTTTGAAGCCCATTGCCTTTCTCACATCACTATGCGTCCACTGTCTGGAGTGGTGCCGTGAAAATCACATAAAAAAGATCAACTCTATGCATAGACGGGGAATTAAGTGATTCTTCCCGACAAGTCTCTATCAACCACGGCAAATTCGCAAAACTAATGATGTTACCCCTGCAGAGCCAACTGACCTATAATAAGGCAGTACTAATGTTTAAAGTCCATGCAAACATGGCGCCAACATATCTTGCTGAGTTTATCCAAATGGCAACAACGCGATATGGTTCAAATAATTACATTTTACCACGTGTCCGCATTGATTTGTTCAAATCTAGTTTTTGCATATTTTGGTCCATCTGTGTGGAACTCTCTTCCTCCGTCTGCCAAAACATGTCAATCACTGCCGTCCTTCAAATCAGCAGTACTTAAACATTTACTTGAACAATAAATCTAACCTTTTGATCATAGTCCTCAACGCCCTACTTTTATGCTTGCCTCTATATTAGCTAATGAAAATGTGTGTGTGTGTGTGTGTGTGTGTGTGTGTGTGTGTGTGTGTGTGTGTGTTGTGTGTGTGTGTGTGTGTGTGTGTGTGTGTGTGTGTGTGGTATGGGTGTGGATGTAGGTATGCGCATGCATGCGTGTATGTGTGGGCGTGTGCATGCATGTGAGCGCGCGCGCGTACGTGTCTGATTGTGTTTGTGTAATTTTGTAATGGATTTTTTTTCCGTATAATTATTATTCTTATTACTAATGTTATTGTTAATATTATAATGTTGCTATATTCTTCATTGTTTCTGTCATTAATATGTGCAGTCTGTTTAGTTGAATGTTGTAGAATAGCAAGGACAGATTGGAAGAATAGGCACTGCCTAAAATCTCTATCCTTGAGTAATAAAGTTTTTGAGTCTTGAGTCTCTCTCTCTCTCTCTCTCTCTCCTCTCTCTCTCTCTCTCTCTCTCTCGCTCTCTCTCTCTCTCTCCTCTCCCTCTCCCAAACCGCATAAAACAAGAGCGTATATCACGTCCAACATGTAATGATAAACAAGGCGGCGTCAGTGTCGGCTTCTATCAGTAGTGTTAATTCCAGCCCCCACCAAGGCTGGCATGAGTATTCCCATGCCACTACAGTTCTGTTTATAATTGTTTTTCCAATAATAACCGCAAACAAATAACACCCAAACGCATATGAATGAATATGCAAAATCGAGAAGGGCGGAAGGGGAAACCCTACTTAGATGATAATTATGATAAAACAATAATCGTCACCACCACGACACCACAGCAAACAAAATAGCAACAACAACAGCAACAATTATGATCACCACAACCACTACCATCACCACCACCATTGCCACCACCACCAAACCGTACTACGACAAGCACGACTAGAGAACTGACTCATTTATTTTTATTTTTTTTTTTTTTTTACAGTAAATACCTTACGTTATGTTCACTGCATGTGGTGTTTACCAATGTTCGGCTTCTTAATGGTTGGTGCCGGAATTTTTATTTACCGTCAATGCTGTGCACTGACAGTTTTTTAAAGGCTGGTGGAAGCACTGGTAGAAGACTCCCTCATGGCATTGTGCTGCAGAGAGAGAGAGAGAGAGAGAGAGAGAGAGAGAGAGAGAGAGAGAAGAGAGGAAAGAGAGAGAGAGAGAGAGAGAGAGAGAGAGCTCCTGGCCCCCGTTGCATCGGCCGCTTCGGCATTGGCAAGCTCAACGAGAGTGGACAGCGGCTACTTGAGCTTGCCTCACACTAGGACCTCTGTATCACGAACACCTTCTTCGCCACTGAGCCACACCACAGAGTGCACTGGAGGACCCCAGATCCCGTCACTGGCATCAGCTGGACTTCGTGGTTACCCTTTGACTCTTGCTCAACCATGTGCTCGTTACCCCGCAGCATCACAGTGCTGACTGCGACACTGACCTCTCCCTGTTGGCAGCAAGGTGCGTCTTCAGCCCAAGCGAATCCACCGACCAAAGCAGCAGAACCGTCCTTAAATCAGCACAGCCATGACGTCAGTGTCCAAACTGCGCGAACACCTATGGGAAGAGAGTGAAAAATGAAGACCGGCTCGAAGCAGAAATCGTTGAGATGGAGCCTGCATTGCTGCAAAGCAACCCGCACTCCTCAATCACAAGAGGGAGTCCTCAAAGAAGACGCTCCTCCACACTCCGTAAACCTCACAACAATAGCAAGTGGACCGCCCGTAGATAATAATAATAATAATAATAATAATAAAATAAAATAATAATAATAATAATAATAATAATCATCATCATCACATCATCATCATCATCATACAACAAACAACAACAACAACAATAATGATAATAAGAAAAGAAGAAGAAGAAAAGAAGAAGAGAGAAGAAGAAGAAGAAGAAGAAGAATGAAATAATGTTAATTTATATAGCGTCTATTCTCTAAAGTATACGGCTCTAAGCGCTTTACATAACCACAACACAGACGCGCACACACACACACACCCACACACACACACACACACACACACACACACACACACACACACACACACACACACACACACACACACACACACACACACACACACACACACACACACACACACACACTGAGTTCAGATACAGTGCTTGACTTGTGCATCTGAGTGTCATCAGCAAAGCTCTCTTGCAGCAATGAGTGCTGATCGATATTGTCTGACACAGGTCTGACATACAGAGGAAACAGAACTGGCCCAAGGACGGACCCTTGTGGTACCCCAAAGGTTAGAGGTGTAGGAGATGAAGAAAGACCATTGACAACAATTGCCTGGGAACGATCACTGAGATAGGACCTAACCCACGCAAGAATGGTGCCCCGAATGCCAAATAAAGTTTGGAGTCGAAAGGAGAATGTCATGATCAATGGTGTCAAATGCCGCGGAAAGGTCTAAAAGATGCGCCAACGAGCACTGGCTGAACCTGTGCCAGGGCATCCAGATCTCCGCCGACAGTGGCAACATCTGCATCATGTACGAATGCATGACGAAAGCGTTTCAGCCCTACGCCATCAAGATCGCTTCTCTGAAATTTTCGTCTGATGAGGTCATCACCGACCGCAGCAAACAGATGGAGAGGTAGGCGGAACACTATCAGGAGCTGTACTCCAAGGAGAACTGTCACCCACGCAACCATTGAGAACACCACCCCCTCTCTGTCATTGAGGAGCTAGACGCCCCACTCATTGAGGAACTCTGCAAGGCCATCGACTTACGTAGCTTGTGGTAAAGCTCCGGGTAGCGATGGCATTTCAGCTGAAGTCATCAGAGCCGACAAGGAGAGTTCTCTCCTCAGTCACCCCTATGACCTTCTGTTGCAGTGTTTTGAGGAAGCACCATACTCCAGGACATGAGCGATGCAAACATCAACATGCTATACTAGAACAAGGAAAACTGCACCAACTGTGATAACTATTGCAAAGGGACCCGGGCAGCGATTGCAAAACTATCGCGGAAATATCCCCCCTCCGCTTTTTTTGGCAAAGCCTTTGCCCACATTGTTCTAAACGGGCTGCAGCTACTCCCCTTTCACGAACTCGAACTCTAAAAACCTTCCACGTCATTAGAGTGAGCACCAACACCACACAGACACACATGCATACATGTAAAGAAGTATGGTCTATTTTCCTGGGTAACACACACACACCCACACACACACCACACACACACACACACCACACACACACACACACCACACAAACACACACACACACACACACACACCCCCACACACAACACACCCACCACACACTCACACACACGCACATGCACGCACAGAAGAGAGAAAGAGAGAGAGAAACAAAACGAGTTCTTATCACAGAGAGAGGGGGGGGGCAAAAGAGAGAGAGAGAGAGAGAGAGAGAGAGGAGAGAGAGAGAGAGAGAGAGAGGAAGAGAGAGAGAGAGAGAGAGAGAGAGAACCGACCGACCGACAGACAGACAGACAGACAGACAGACAAATAGACAGACAGACAGTTTGTTCAAACGTACATGTTCAGTGTGTAGACGTCTTTCAACGCAAAGTCAGTACAGTCTGCTGGAGGTCAACCCCACAGAATTAATCTGCCCGGGGTTGAAATCAAGATCTCTGACAATGTCGTCCATCGTTTAGGGTCATCAAGGCTGACTGGTAAGCCCCCGCGTCTCACAGTCTGTTTCTAGGTCAGGAAAGAAATAATACTGTACCTGTGGGTGTCTGTTGAGAACAGTCTGCAAAGAGAATTGAACATGAATTTTTCAGACATCTTGCCTTTATGGAAATTCCGATAAAACGTCATTTCCGCTCATAATAAAGCAGTCTGCGGAAAACTCTGATGCATCTAAATGGTTTCAAAATTGAAAAGGTGACCGATCTGCGATTCCTTGTAATTAGTTTTTCTAACTCCTGAAATTTCATGAACTTGAAAAAGCATACTGTGTTTATTTTTCCCTTTGATCCAGGTCTTCTCGCGACACACGTGAGCACCTGTTTATACATACACATGTGTGCGTAAAGCATAAAACAACACACCCAACTCTCTCTCTCTCTCTCTCTCTCTCCCCTCTCTCTCTCTCTCTCTTTTCAACACACACACACACACACACACACACACACACACACACACACAAACACACACCTACACACACACACACCACACACAACACAAAACACACAACGCACACACTGTCACTTCTGATTGCAGATTCGACTCAGTCAGTTGATAGATAAAACTCACGCGGTCTTTTTTCAGCTCTTGAGATCCTACCAGCAATTTACTTCGACTTTTCAGGCTGAAAGGTAGGAACTGGAAGGAAAATTCATCTTGAAAATAGCAGCAAGGGCTCTGAAATGTCACGTTTTCTTGAAATGAGTCACAAGCATTGAAACTCTTTACAGTGATTCCAGTCAAAAGCCATTGATGGGTTATATGTGAGCTGTTTGCTCACGCATAAAACTAACGGAGATTTACAGAAAACTTAAGGATTATCAAAAAAAGAACATAAACCATTTACAACTGTACGTTTCAAACGTTCAAGCAAAGTTAAGAGAAATGGCGTTGGGAAACATGTGAGCAATAAACGCAACTCTCTTCTCTCACTCTCTCTCTCTCTCTCTCGCTCTCTCTCTCTCTCCTCTCTCTCATCTCTCTCTCTCACTCTCTCTCTCCTTTTTTTTTTTTTATTTTGTTATTATTATTTTTATTGTTGTTTTGTTTGTTATTATTCTTACTTTTTGTTTTTGTTTTCATTTATCTTCCTGTTTTCATTTGATGTTCCTCTATGATTACATGACCGCTTTGCTTGCTTCTTTGATTTCTTACATTAATTGTGTCATGTGACGTAGCCTCACATCAAGGCATGTGACGCTCCATCACATGTAGTTAGTGATATGAATCATTTCCCCATGCCACAACTAAAAAGGAAGAATATTCATGTGGCTTGACTAGTGTAGCGGGCGTCCCCAAAATAATTGTGAGATATACTCATTAAAGAAAGAAGCGTGGTCATTGGGTGAAAGTGACCACTGAGAGATAGTTTACTAAGGCTGGTAAGGTGCTGGTCATGTGTTTTAAACACTGAGTATGCACTCACTAGAGGAGGGAGGAAAGAATCAGTTTTAGCCCAGCAGATGGCCTAGAGACTCGAACCATGTCAGGACGCTGGTCCTCACTGCTGACCAGTCATTACAAGGTGAGCCATAGATAGTTGGGGAAAGCTACAGGGGAGAACCTAAAGAAAAGAGAAAGAAAGAATTCATGTTAAATTGGGAAGCAGGTTACTTACACAAACCTTATTCGTGTTTCAGCCCTTCACCCTTCACCCTTCGCCCTCGCCCTTCAACCTTCACCCTTCACCTTTCACCCCGTGAGGGGTTAAAGATGGCCATGGTGTGGGGGAACACACAGGTAGTTCAGCCCCGCAATTAACGACTCCAGGAGAGGCGTTGGAACTCATCTCTCCAGTGACAGGAGAAGTCGAGGGAGAGGAGTCGGAAAACATATCTCCAGTGACGGGAGAAATCGAGGGGGCGATACACTGTCTCAGAGAGACAGGGAATGATAGATGGTATGGAGCGAGTCCAAATTTCTGATGCAGGTATAGCATCAAGGAGTGAAAGAATTATTTATTCTCCTGGTCTGGATCTTAGGCCAATGTTATTTGAAGGCCATGACTTTATAGAAACTTGGATCACTTAGTTTATCTCTCAGTGTAAAGAGAGATACATATATAAAATCTGTTTACAAATTGTTTGATGTGATTTAGTAAAGTTTTTTTCCCTGAAGGAGAGGGGAGAAGAAAAAACATTCGGTAGTGCGCCTTTTGGTTGATTGGAAAGATTGCGTGTGCGTATGGAGTAAATGCTGTCATGAATGCGGGTGTGCAAAAGTGACAGTGTGACAGTGGTGACCCCGACGTAGCTGCCGTTTTTCCCCCCCTGAAAAAAAAAAGTTT
>JAFLJL010004538.1:0-2500 GCA_018398815.1 Conus ventricosus
AGAAAATACTTCAAACCCAAAAAGATATGCAAACAAAAGCATTTATAAAGATAAATATAAACAACAGAACTGAGCAAAATATCTGGAACTTAAGACGCAAAAACAACTACAATTACCCTGGAAAATATAAAAAGAGCATCCCCATTACAGCAATGTTTCAAAAAGGTGGCAACCTATGTTTAATGAAAAAATGGTTAATATATGCAAACCAACTTAGCAACTTTAAACACCAAAACAGAAATAGTAAACAACTGAGGCAAAAAGGGAAAATCGTTGTTAGTGAACAACCCAAAACAAAAACCTGAAAGCCCCAAAAACACGTGCAGCCAACCGCACGTGCAAACAACCGCAAACGGGGGCCCACACTATATAACATCGGCGGGGGGGCAAACCCAAAACATCCTGATGACAGCGCAATGCGTTTGAAAACAAATTTGTAGATTCTGTTTTTAAAAACCTATTTTAACAAATGTTGCTCCCAAGGGGTCGAGCACTATCAAAATCATCTTGGGTATTTTAATACATTAATATAATTTTATATATATATATATTATATATATTTTATATATATTGTTAAAATAAGTATTAAAAAAGGAATATTAAATACTCTACAAATTTGTTTCAAGCTGGGTGGCTATCTTCAGGATGAAGAGCCCCTTTGGGGTTTTTGAGCGCTTTTAGAATCGTTTTAGGCTGTAAACTACATTGATATATATATATATATATAACAATTGCAGGCATAAAGGGAAAATCTTTGTCAATGCACCATTCCCGTGGAGTCCCCCTGAACGCGCCCCAAAAAAGAAAAAACGGCAGGCACGTGTACACGCACAGAACTCACACGCCCACACACCACGGTATATAACCCCCGGTGGCGTGCCCAAATTGTATTGTATACCCTGAGGAGGCGCTTTTAGCTTGAAACAAGCTTGTAGGTTTTAACCTCTTCATTTAAAATCCCATTTTTAAACTGGTATGTCGCTCCCTACATGGTTGAGCACCTTTTGCGTCTGAGTGGCTTTTTAACCCTGATTTTTATATATAATATTATATATAAACAAAGCTTGCTTTATGTCTTAGATTGAAGAAATAGGGGGAGTTCTGCAGTGGTAGATAATTCTGCCTAACTAAAAAGTAGCAGTATGTGCTTGAGTGGGTGAATGGGGGATAATAATTGCTTCTCAAAATGAGTCTTTAGCGAGCTTATAGTCTTCCAGGGGAGGAAACTCACTAACATATAACTTTTGGTCAGATACCGGTGTTTCGAAACCTGATTGTTTCTCTCAGTGATCGCGGAAAGTGGTAATTTGACTCCTCTGCCTTTACGGTTTTAAGAAGAATGCTATCCCAGAAAAAGGCTGGTGTGCAATACCATAGTATGTTTGTTGACAAGAAATAAAACAGCCAAACGTGCCACCTAAGAAGCAAAAAAAAATCATGAAAGTGCAAAACAGCTACAGTTTCTTGTGAAAAGTAGAAAATATAAAAGATAACGTCTTAAGACACAAGTGCTAAGGGCAGTTCTTGGAATGAATCCGCAAGGGACTAAATTACAATAAACTAATAAATTCAAGGATAAGTAACCGAGCACCATTCCAACAACTTACAGAGCAGCTTGGTGTTGCAATGACTGCAAGAAATATTCCATAATGAACAAAGCTTGTTGAATTGCTTGAGTGGGTGAATGGGGGGGGGGGGGGGGGAGAGAATATAAAATAAATGCTTCTCAAAATGAGCCTTCAGCAAGCTTATAGTCTCCAAGGGGGAGACATCTCCAATAGGGAGGAAAACTCAATAACATATAACTCTGGTCATATACCGATATTTCGAAACCTGGTTGTTTCCCCTCAATGACTGCGGAAAGTGGTAATTTGACTCCTCTGCCTTTTCAGTTTTAAGAAGAATGCAATCCAGAAAAGGCTGGTGTGCAATACCGTAGTATGTTTGTTGAGTTTTCAAAAAACCAACCAAAGGTGCCACCTAAGAAGCAAAAGAAAATCATGAAAGAGCAAAACAAGCTACATTTTCTTGTGAAAAGTAGAAAATATAAAATGATAACCTCTTAAGACACAAGTGCTGAGGGCCAGTTCTTGGAATGAATCCGCAAGGGACTAAAATACAACAAACTAATAAATTCCAAGGATAAATACGAGCACCCTTCCAGCAACTTACAGAGCAGCTTGGTGTTGCAATGACTGCAAGAAATATTGAATTATAAACAAAGCTTGCTCTTATGTCTTAGATTGAAGAAATTAGGGGGGGGGGGGGAGATAAGCATTCATATCTGCAGTGGTAGATGATTCTGCCTAACTACCAGTATGTGCTTTCCCCATTCACTCACTCAAGCACATACTGTTAGTTAGGCAGAATCATCTACCACTGCAGATATGAATGCTTATCTCCCCCTATTTCTTCAATCTAAGACATAAGAGCAAGCTTTGTTTATAATTCAATATTTCTTGCAGTCATTGCAACACCAAGCTGCTCTGTAAGTTGCTGG
>JAFLJL010004538.1:5000-12500 GCA_018398815.1 Conus ventricosus
TAACTGAAGAGAAGCAGATGCTCTTTGTAAATTGTTTAACTGTGTTTGTAGTCCTGTTACAGTCTCAGATAGTAAAGATTATATCATCAGCTAACAACAGAATAAATAATTCAAATGCCTCCAGAGACAGCATAGCCCCATGTCTTCCATTCCTAATCACCTCAGTTGCTAGCTCATTAATAAATAAAGAAAATAATATTGGACTGCAAGCGTCGCCCTGTCTTAGTCCAGCTGTACATTCAATGCAATCAGTCAATTTCGCACCACATCGAACTCTCGCTTTACTACATTATAAATACTTCTAATACATTTGTACAATTTTCCTTTAATACCATTTTTAAACAAAATTGGCCAAAGCAAGTGTCTGTTAATAGAATCGAATGCTTTTTCAAAATCTATAAATGCTACATACAATTTGCGATTGTAAGAGAATTGTTTTTGAACAAGGGCTAACAAAGTAAACATGTGGTCAATAGTTGAATATCCTTTCTTGAAACAGCCTGATGCTGGCCAGTGTTTATCGTTTTCTTCTACCCATTCTTGCAACCGCTTGTTAATAATCGTTTTTAAATAGTTTACTGCTAATATCACTAAGAGAAATTCCTCTATAGTTATTAGGGTTATTTAAGTCACCTTTTTAAAGATAGGCAAATGATAGACTCTGTCCAACGTCGAGGAAATGTGCCACTATCAAATTTAACTTGTTAAAAATATTTAAGAAAAAACGGGATACTTCTTCACATGAGTACTTAAACAATTCGCCTATGATACCATCAGGCCCAGCTGCTTTTCGGTTCTTAAGTTTTCTTATAGCTAGCAACACTTCTCTTTAGAAATTGGGCGGTTCATACAATTATCTACCTCTTCCTCAGAAACATCATATGGAACTTCATTTGTATCCGTTTTTAGCAACACTGAAATGTTGGAACCATGTGTCAGCACATTAGTGTTTCTTCCCTGCTTATTTTTAAAATTAGTTTTACGGACATTATCCCAAAAACCCTTTTGACTTTTTAATTGACATTATAGTTTATTATTAACAGTTTATTAAACTCCTGCTTTTCTTCAGTAAATTTTGTACTCCGTCTTGCAATTACATATTCTTTAGTATCTTCAGGATCTTTTGAGCGGCGGCTAGTTCTCAGTAAACGTCTGACGTTTTTCTTACTCACCGTACATTCAAAATCGAACCAATCATCATGTGCTTTTGTTCGGTTGGGGAATATTTGCATTTTCATACAATCGGCACTTGTCTTAATACAATCGTTAAACACATCTAACGCTTCATCAACATCTGTGTTAATTAAAACCATTGCGATACTTATTTTTCGCGCATTTCACCACTACTAAGAGTGTCTCTATATAAATGTACATATTCTTGCTTCCCGACATATTTTTCTATTACGAAGTCATCATTATTTTTATCAATATTAATTCTATTTTGACATGGAAAGGAAATACGAACACAAAAGGTAAGTGGTCAGAGTCTGTACGTTCCAGAACAGAAAATTCACACATGTCGTAAACAAGGGCAAGAAGGTCATTTGAAATATGAAATAATCGTTTACACTGTTTCCAGTTTCAGATAGGTATGTATAGCAACCATTTAGGTCGCCTTACATCACCATTCAGTATGCACAATCCCATAGCAGTGCACATATTTAAAAGCAACTTACCAAAACTATTCAAATGACAGTCTTCAGAACGTCGATTCACACTAACAGGGGGCTGGCTTTTGTATTGCATATCATGGTTGATAACCCACGGAAATCTGGAGAAATATTTGATGTTCTGCTATTCAAATCACCATTCAGAACAATATAAACATCTCTACTTAAAAAGCAATCAACTAAGCAGTCTTCAATTACACTTATCCCATTATCGATGTTAAAATGGGCATAAAACGGTGATGTTTCTGGTGGAACATACGAACATACATAAACGACATCTTTATCAATTCGAACAATTGTTTGTCAATCAGAAACACAAAATATTGACATAATCAACATTTAATACTGTCACAAAGGAAGTCAACTCAGTTTTTATGAGACAGATTATTCCGCCGGATCGTCTCCCCTTTTTTGGTGAACTTCACCGCTGGCTTGAGAAAAAGTTTAAAACCTGGAAAAAAATCTGGTTTAAAATTCCTCCCTGAAAGTTTCAGATAAACAAACAAAATCAAATTCACATAAGAAAGAAATGAAATCAGGATCAAGTAGTTTTGAAAACAATCCATTCACATTGTACGAAAAAAGAAAAGGGTTCATTCACATTTACAAACGACTCGTTTTGCACGTTCTCGGACGTGCTGTCTGTTGCCTGCTCCCACACACTGTCACTGTCAGCGGAAAACAGCTCACTAGTGACACTGTCAGCAGTGCGAGGCGCGGGGATTGCCGGTGTAGGGTCAACTTTGTTCCCATGACTGTTCACACTGTAAGACAAATCAAACTTACCACCTGGCCGGCCTCCCCCCTATCTGCTTTCCTTCAGCTGATCATTGTCATCAGGAAGTACTTTTTGTTCTCGATGACAAGGTGGTCAAAGACCATCCCAGCTCTCTTCCCGCTGTTCCTAGCGTCTTTTAAATGGGCTGAAAGTTTTCTTCTCACTTCCCTCACCCGGAACGAAAAATCCTCCCCCAAAAAAAATAGTCGATCCCTGCAGTTTTCGTTTTGCTTTCAGAATTTGTATCTTGTCCTTATAGAAACAGCATCTTGCAATGATAGGAGAATCTTGCTTTCCGTTTAAACCCGTGTACTCTGTCAAATTCAATATCACAGCAATGTCCAGTTTTTCAGTGATCAGATCTTTGACCCTTCTTCGCATGTTCATTGGTTTCATCCCTATTTCTTGGAAGTCCATAGAAAATCAAATTATTTCTTTTGGACCTACCTTCTAGGTCATCAGTTTTCTTTTCTAATTGCTGTACTTTAGCCGTTAGCTCTGAATTGCTTTTGATAAGATCTTCGTTTTCATTTTTCAAAGCCACCACCTCTTCCCGCAAGTCCATTACACTCTGTTGAAGGGCAGCGTACTGTTCACTAAAATCTCTGCACACTCTGCTCCACATCCCCGAACTTACTGGTCATGGTAGCGTGCATGGACTGTAACATCTCCGTCATGTTGTCCATCTTCGCGTCCAGTGTCGGCTGACGTGGAGGAGTGGCTGGCTGCCGTTGAGGGGTGTCCTGTCCGTGCTGGTCGTCCGAGTGCCGTGCTGCTGAGCCTGCTCTGCCTGAGTGCGTCCGTCTTGGGTCCAGGGTTCTGCGTCTTGGGTCCAGGGTTCTGCGTCTTGGGTCCAGGGTTCTGCTCAACATCGCCGCAGCGTAACAGCAAACCTCCCCAAAAAAACAGGGTGAGGAGCAGTCCAACGGTAACACCGGCAGCTCGGCTGCGCAGCGTAAGCATGGCGACTCGGCTTGCCGATTTCTCCCTTGCTCTACGTGACATGAAAGACATGTAGACTGGGTGGAATGCGCCACATGTCGCTCTGAAAAGAGTCGGTGTCGATGGCATAGCTCTTCCTGCGTAATCTGGCAAAGAATTGTGACTTGACGCTTGCTATATTCTCCACCGGGGGGACTAAATGGCAGACGATTTGAAGCGCGTCTTACTCGCAGTTAGCCGCAGTTCACACACACCACAAGCAGAGGAGAGAGAGAGAGAGAAAGAGAGAGCGGGGAGAGAGAGAGAGAGAGAGAGAGAGAGAGAGAGAGAGAAGAGAGAGAGAGAAAGAGAGAGAGAGAGAGAGAGAGAGAGAGAGAGAGAGAGCGAGAGAGAGAGAGAGAGAGAGAATTTTACATAGATGTGTGTGTGTGTGTGTGCGTGCGTGCGTGCGTGGGTGTGTGTGTGTGTGTGTGTGTGTGTGTGTGTGTGTGTGTGTGTGTGTGTGTGTGTGTGTGTGTGTGTGTGTGTGTGTGTGAGAGAGAGAGAGAGAGAGTGTGCACGTGTGGATGTGCGCGCGCTGCGTGTGTGTGTGTGTGTGTGTGTGTGTGTGTGTGTGTGTGTGTGTGTGTGTGTGTGTGTGTGTGTGTGTGTGTGTGTGTGAGAGTGTGCATGTGTGGATATGCGCGCGCTGTGTGTGTGTGTGTTGTGTGTGTGTGTGTGTGTGTGTGTGTGTGTGTGTGTGTGTGTGTGTGTGTGTGTGTGTGTGCATGTGTGGATATGCGCGCGCTCTGTGTGTGTGTGTGTGTGTGTGTGTGTGTGTGTGTGTGTGTGTGTGTGTGTGTGTGTGTGTGTGTGTTTCTCCCTTTCACCCGCTCTCCTCTTTCTCTTCACACACACACACACACCACACACACACACACACACACACACACACACACACACACACACACACACACACACACACACACACACACACACACACACACACACACTCCAAAATGGGTTTTTTTCTCTGCTGTCAATAATATAAAATAAACAATACATCCCCTACTTTCCCTTCTTTTGCTTTGTTTCTTTTCATTGACGTTTCCTTCGTGTTCACTTTATCTGAAGTTTAAGTGTTTCTTAATCTTCTTTATGGCATCGTGTTGCGAAATTGTCTGTATCGCATCCATTTCAGCCTCGACAAAAGATTCATATTTGTGTTTGTGTTTGCTCTCTATCTCTGCGTCTGTGTCTGTGTCTCTGTCTGTGTTTGTGACCGTCTCTTTTCCTGTCTTTGTCTCTGCCTCTTTCTCTCTCTCTCTCTGTCTGTTTGTTTGTCTGTCTCTATGTCTCTCTCTTTGTTTCTGTGTCTCTCTGTCTCTGTCTCTCATTCTCTCTGTCTTCTCTCTCTCTCTTTCTGTGTCTCTCTGTCTCCCTCTGTCTCTGTCTCTCTCTCTCTCTCTCTCTCTCTCTAATTATACAAATTAATATTACAGAGTTTGTCTGTAGCAACTCAAGAGGTATGACACATTTTGATCGATCACTCACACACACACACACACACACACACACACACACACACACACACACACAGAGAGAGAGAGAGAGAGAGAGAGAGAGAGAGAGAGAGAGAGAGAGATAGAGAGAGAGAGAGAGAGACACGCACGCACGCTCGCACGCACGCACTCACACGTGTGTGTTATATGAGTGAGTGTGTGTGTGTGTGTGTGTGTGTGTGTGTGTGTGTGTGTGTGTGTGTGTGTGTGTGTGTGTGTGTGTGTGTGTGTGTGTGTGTCTGTCTGTCTGTCTGTCTGTCTGTCTGTCCGTCTTTGTGTGTGTTTGTGGGCGCGTGGGCGTGTGTGTGTGTGTGTGTGTGTGTGTGTTGTGTGTGTGTGGTGTGTGTGTGTGTGTGTGTGTGGTGTGTGTGTGTGTATGTGAATGTGTGTGTGTGTGTGTGTTGTGTGTGTGTGTGTGTGTGTGTGTGTGGTGTGTGTGTTTGTTCTTGTACGCACGCACCTCCCCTCCCCCCTAAGTGCATACTTTTGATATGAGCCAATGTTTATACAACCGCATGTAAAGAAGAAACGTCTGGTTGGGCCCACTGCACACTGAGTGTGATCCAGATTATCGCAAGGCAAACGGAGACGTCAGAGATATGGTTATCTGAGGGCATCGGGTGATCCTGAGGGTCACACAGAATGAAATGGAAACCGGTCTATGCCAACATTTGTTTGAATATAAACGGAAGAGAAAAAGCAAACAAAAAAAAACAGACAAAAAAAGAGGCGAACTTTGTTTTTAAAATAAAATAAAGAATAACACAGAAAAAAACCAGAAAAGACAAAGAGAAAAGGGGAAAAAAAAAAAGGAACAAAATGTTGTAGAAGAACGAAGAAAGAACCAAACCAAAAAAAACAAGTAACAAAAAAAAATATCGAGCGAGCAACGGTGAGAAAAAGCCAAAGAGAAAAGAGAAAAGAGAGAGGGGAAGAGGGGGGGGGGGGAAGAGACAGAAAAAAAACCGACGGAGAAATAAGGGAAAAAAAGGGAGAGAGAGAGAGAGAGAAGAGGAGGAGAGAGAGAGAGAGAAGAGAGAGAGAGAGAGAGAGAGGGGGTGGATAAGAAAAGAGGTTTGGGGCGAGAGAAGAGATGGTACAGAGAAAGAGAGAGAGGTGAAGAATGGGGGGGGGGGAAGAGAGAGAGAGAGAGAGAGAGAGAAAGAGAGAAAAGGAGAGAGAGAGAAAAGAGAGAGAGAGAGAAGAGAGAGAGGGGAAAATTTGGTTCCTCACAGCCATGGGGGGCCCAGGAACACAGACAGACATACAAACAAAACATGGCGACCAATGGTTTTAAAAACGTTCTACAGAGACCTCCCCGTTTTTTAATTTTCGTCACCCCTTGCACTCATCCGAGAAGTCCTCAGGCAACGCAAAAAATAACAAACAAAGGAAAATCGGGGGAGCGCAGCCGTCATTTTTCAAGGTCAAAGAAAAGCATCCTTCTTTCAAAACAGCTCAAGTGCAATTTTTTTTTTTTTTTTTGAAGGGGGGAAATAACAGCTTTTAAAAAGGGCTAAAGGTTCTATGTTTTTTTCCTTTGACAGGACATCGCAAATACCAAACTTCACCGCGTTTATCAGTGGAAAGTGTTCATATTCAATAGAAATAGTTCACGTGATGATTAGTTGTCAGTTCGTTATTCAGTGTTCATAGTCGTGTTCAGAGGAAAATGGTAATGATTTTGCAGAATAGATCTCTCTCATTCCTCCCCTCTCCTTATTTGTCTGTCTCTCTGTCTGTCTGTCTGTCTCGTCTCCTTCTCTCCTCTTCTTCTTCTTCTCCTCCTCCTCCCTCCTCCTCCTCCTCCTCCTCCTCCTCCTCTCCTCTCCTCTCCTCCACAATTCTCTTTGCATCGTCTTCTTCCACTTCTTCCATTTATCCTCTTCTTTCTCTTCCTCCTCCTTCCCTTATTCTTCTCCTTTTCTTATCTCTCTTTCTCCTTTCCTTCTCTTTTCCCGTCTTCCTCCTCCTCTTCTTACTTCTCGTCCTGCTCCTCCTTCTCCTTCTCCTCCTCCCCTCCTCCTCCTCCTCCCTCCTCCTCCTTCTCTCTTCTTCTTCTTCTTCCTTCTTCTTTCTTCTTCTTCTCTTCTTCTTCTTCTTCTTCTTCTTCTTCTTCTTCTTTGTCTTCTTCTCCTGACTCTTTTCTTCTGACTCTTCTTCTTCTGACCTCTTCTTCTCTCTCCTCTTCCTCCTCCTCCTCCTCCTCTTCCTCCTCCTCCTTCTCCTCGTCCTCCTCCTCCTTCTCTCGTCCTCCCTCCTCCTCCTCCCTCCTCTTCTTCTTCTTCTTCTTCTTCTTCTTTCTTCTTCTCTTCTTTCTTCTTCTTCTTCTTCTTCTTCTTCTTCTTCTTCTTCTCCTCCTCCTCTGTTTATTCTGCCCACTAGACGCTCGCCGGTTCATTTATGTTCAGAGGGGTTGGGTCAGGGCTGGAGACAGGGTGAACCAAACTAATGAACTAGTGAACTGCAGGCAAAACGTTTCCAAACCTAAGAACACAAATAATAGTACAGACCGTACGAAGAGAAGCATTTTCAGATGATGTTATAGCACATGTCTACAGAGCAGGAC
>JAFLJL010004538.1:15000-16550 GCA_018398815.1 Conus ventricosus
TTCAATGTGAACGGTATGGAAATAGTTTGTTCCCTCGTTCCATTTTCAGCGCCTTTTTTCGCACATCTGTCAGCAAGTTCATTGCCCCAAATTCCACAGTGTGAAGGAACCCAGAGGAAAGTTATATCTGTTCCTTTACATATCAAGACGTGGATTAAATGTTGAATTTCCTTCAAAATAAAGTTATCTGAATTTGAATTAAAAAACTTGATCGATTGTAACACTGACAGCGAATCTACACAAAACAATACTTGAAAAATTGACTGCGGTAAATCAATTAGAAATGTCAACGCCATAAGTATCGCTATCATTTCAGCTACGAATATGGAGCGATATTTTCCAATGAAATATGCTTTTTGTACTTTCAGCGATGGAATAACAAATGCTGATCCGGCCTCTTTGTTACTCGTCAACGATCCATCTGTGTACACCTTAAGATGGTTGGAATATCTGTCTTGCATTTGCATCTTCGTTAAATATGACAAGATGTAAGGCTGATTTGCTTTCTTTGTATCAGTGTAATCAAGATCAAACTTCGCCCTCTTTCTTTCCCACGTTGGAATGGGATCTATAAGGGACGTTTTTGACAAAGACTTAACATCTATATTACTTTTCTTAAACAAATCAGCAGTGTATGAACTGATAGTGCACAGAGAGGCAATATTTTTTGCTCTTTTTGGATAATCACTCTCTGGGTTTATGTGTTTGTGTGTTTGTGTGTGTGTTGTGTGTGTGTGTGTTGTGTGTGTGTGTGTGTGTGTGGTGTGTGTGTGTGTGTGTGTGTGTGTGTGTGTGTGTGTGTGTGTGTTGTGTGTGTGTGTGTGTGTGTGGTGTGTGTGTGTTGTGTTGTGTGTGTGTGTGTGTGTGTGTGTGTGTTGTGTGTGTGTGTGTGTGTGGTGTGTGTGTGTGTGTGTGCGTGTGTGTGTGTGTGTGTGTGTGCGTGTGTGCGTGGTGTGTGTGTGTGTGTGTGTGTGTGTGTGTGTGTGTGCGTGCGGTGCGCGTGTGTTGTGGTGTGTGCTGTGTGTGTGTGTGTGTGTGTGTGTGTGTGTGTGTGTGTGTGTGTGTGTGTGTGTGTGTGTGTGTGTGTGTGTGTGTGTGGTGTGTGTGTGTGTGTGGTGGTGCGTGCGTGGTGCGTGTGTGTGTGTGTGTGTGTGTGGTGTGTGTGTGTGTGTGTGGTGGTGTGTGTGTGTGTGTGTGCGTGCGTGTGTGTGTGTGTGTGTGCGTGCGTGCGTGTGTGCGTGTGTGTGTGTTCGTGTGGTGTGTGTAAGTGCTTGAGTGTGTGTGTGTGTCATGTGTGTGTGTGATGTGCAGTGTAAAGACTGCAAGTTGCATTGTTAATGTGTCATCGTCAGTCGTATACAACAACATTCGAAATATGAATGTCTCAGTAGACACATCCTTTGATCCGATGATGGCTGACAGACAGAGATCAGAGTATATTGTTATTTCAGGGCGTCAGTCGATCTCCAGGTTACACATGATTGAACCAGTCTATGCCAACATCTTAGAAAAGAAACAATGAGAAATAATGAAAAATGACAAAATGAGAA
>JAFLJL010004539.1:0-12500 GCA_018398815.1 Conus ventricosus
ATTATTTTTTTATTCACTCACTAAACTCACACACGCCACCTGCTCATTTATTCATCCTTCATTTGCTTTCAATATAGATGGACAGATTGATAGGCATACTGATGGACTGAATCTGTGATTGACAGACAGAGATAACTGGTTTTTGTTTTGCTAGTTTCTTCTTTCTTTGTTTCTTCTTTCTATCTTTCTTTGTTTCTTCTTTCTATCTTTATTTTGTTTCTTCTTTCTATCTTTATTTGTTTCTTCTTTCTATCTTTATTGTTTCTTCTTTCTATCTTTATTTGTTTCTTCTTTCTATCTTTCTTTGTTTCTTCTTTCTATCTTTCTTTGTTTCTTCTTTCTATCTTTATTTGTTTCTTCTTTCTATCTTTCCTGACTTCAGTTGCATTTGTGATACTGACTACTACTCCCAGTCCCACATCACTTATTCTGGTCACCCGTACACCGAGTCGTCACGTCGCAGTCCTAGAACCGAATCCCTGAAAGACGTATTATAGTCAGACCGTTCGCCAGCCGTTTTCTCTTCCCGACACACCAAACTTACAACCGCGAAGCCCATTGTTATCCAGCTTCAGGGAGCGCGAGGATTGTCACATAATATGGTTGTGCTCAAGGTAGTCTACCTCTCCCTCTGAACAAAGACTGTACGCCCTCCGTAGGGCGAACTATCTTTGCTCTGAACCAGCAAAGCTTTGTTTCCAAACACTGACCGTGAGAGACGTGCTCCGCGGGAGGAGTCTCTTTGATAGAACAGGTCGCTAACACAATGGAGAACCATTTTAGAAGGTAAACAACAACATAGTTGGATGTATTAAATGATAGCATTGTATTGTTCTGTGTGTGCGTTATACTTACGCAATATTGCAAATGAATATAGTGTGAAACGTAACAACACCTTCCACGAATTAGTAAAACGTGAACACGATCTGATCCTGTCTTTCCGTGAATTAACACACACACACACACACACAAGCGCGCACACACACACACACACACACACACACAAGCACGCGTGCACGCACACACACACACACACACACACACACACAAGCACGCACATGCATGCACGGACACGCACACGCACACACATACACACACACACACACACAGAGCTATGAACTATGAACTATTAAAGATGACACTGGCATTAGTGACCGTGAATCAAAAGTTGTCCGTGTTTTGGTGAATTACACGATATTAGGCTACACTGATTATCTCGCGTTTTTTTTTTTTTTTTTTTTAAATCAGAAAGTCGGTATTCAGTGTCATTATCTTCAAGTCTTTTACATGTTCACGCATAGTTCCAATTAAGCCTACAAAGGTAGCTGCTGTTGTTTCTTACCCCCCCCCCCCCCCCAATCCAACATTTGCCCTTAATGAGATTTTAAGATGACTTCTAATACTACTTGATACAGCAGAAGGCCAAACTCAACAACTGCGCAGCGATAATCGAGTCATTTCAGAGCGCGTAGAAATGAATTTTTGCTCATCACAACAAAAATATTTATCAGTCCGTGGTACACTTACAACCTTAACAACATTTTCTTTCGAAACCTAGGACCAACGTAACGTGAGAATCCAAGAACGCTTTGGTGCTAGAATCATTACTTGTGTACCAGTGCTTTCCTGTTGACCAGACTCCTACTACAGCTGTGATACCGATAGGTTAGGCCTACATGTTAAATCAGTGTGGCTTCACGCCTTTCGTCAAACAACAGGCCTTGCCTGAGGGCGCCGAAACTCCTTTAACACATTCGTTGCGACAACAGATTCATCCTAAGAATGAAATGTAAACAACAATCGCCATTCTATCGTTAGGCCTACAATCCAAAAACCAAACGAGCCAACCTCCATTTCGACACTCACCGCCATCTTCCATCGTGGGCGTCGTCTGCATGCCAGCCCCTCTTTGCCGCTGACCCCGTGACCTCTGAAATGTCGTCTGCTGCTGCACATTCTGGTCCAGCCAGCCGTTTCGCACTCGCCCTCGCCCTGTGGTGAGTCGGATATATATTATCTGGATGAACTTTGCTGTGGAGGGTTCCGGCGAACATGCCCGCACACACACACAAGAACGCGCACGTGCACGCGGGCGCACGCACACAGACACACACAGACACACACACACACACACGCACGCACGCTGTACGCGGGCGCGCGCGTACACACACACGCACACGCCCGCACGCAGACGTACACACACATACACACACACACACGCACGACCAAACACACACACACACACACACACACACACACACACACACACACACACACACATACATACACACACACACACACACACACACACACACACACACACACATGCCCACCCGATGCAAAAAGTACAGTAATATAGTACAAATGAGGCCTATAATTCGATCTGGCACGGGTCATGGTCTCGGTCATCCTTCAGGTTTCGAGTATCATGATTAAGTCTGGAACTTCCTTCCTTGTGATTAACGGTGCTGTTGTGGCGGCAGAAGATCTTTGTCCGCCTGAGTCTTATTCTTGGTCGCTGGCGCGAGACAGAGAGCCGGCAAAACGACAGAGAGCCGGCAAAACGACAGACAGCAGGCAAAACGACAGAGAGCCGGCAAAACGACAGGAGAGCCGGCAAAACGACAGAGAGCCGGCAAAACGACAGACAGCAGGCAAAACGACAGAGAGCCGGCAAAACGACAGAGAGCCGGCAAAACGACAGACAGCAGGCAAAACGACAGAGAGCCGGCAAAACGACAGAGAGCCGGCCAAAACGACAGAGAGCCGCAAAAACGACAGACAGCAGGCAAAACGACAGCAGGCATTGCTATTTGTGTAGGAATTACCAGTTTTATTGAAAAGATCAGACTAAAGGCTCACGAATAGCCTAATCCAGTCTGCAGTACTATAGTATAGTATAGTATAGTTAGCTATAGTATAGTATAGTATATGTATAGTATAGTATAGTAAGTATAGTATAGTATAGTATGATTTTTTTTTTTTTTGTCCTGTCTTTCGTGGGTGTGCGAGCGATTTTTTGGTGCCTCTGTTGTGGATATTTCAAACTCCGTGTGTGTGCGCGGTGTGTGCGCGAGCGTGCGCGTACTCTTGTGTGTGTGTGTGTGTGTGTGTGTGTGTGTGTGTGTGTGTGTGTGTGTGTGTGTGTGTGTGTGTGAGAGAGAGAGAGAGAGAAGAGAGAGAGAGAGTGTGTGTGTGTGTGTGTGTGCGTGAGTGTGTGTGTGAGTGTGTGAGTGAGTGTGTGTGGCCGGTGCATGCGTGCGCGTGCGCGTGTGGTGTGTGTGGTGTGTGTGTGTGTGTGGTGTGTGTGTGTGTGTGTGTGTGTGAGAGAAGGTTCCTCAGGTTTAGGTCTTTATATTCTAATTTAAAACCAGGCAGGAAAAGGAAATGGAGTCATAATATTCAGGGACTCCTTAAGCTGCACGCCCATCCGTCCCCGAAACACCAAACGAATGTATTTTTTGCACTTCTATCATTTACTTGCAGTTTATAGTCTTTTATGACTGCAGAAAGAAGAAGAAGATGAAGAGAGCTAGAAGAAGACGATGACGAACAACAACAACAACAACAACAACATCAACAACGCATCTGCGCACGCACGCACGCGCACGCACACACACACGCACACACACACACACACACACACACACACACACACACACACACACACGCACACTTACTGAACAGGTTGACACGCACGGAATCTACAACCATTATAAACAGCCGGGGTGTTAGCTTGCGGAAACAAACGGGTAAGTTTAGAAGCTGGCCCAAAACCAGTTCAAAAATCAACAGACAAGTAAAACTGTCACGATTCAAGCCCCCATCCCCTTCCCCTCCTCCCCCCCCAGCCCTCCTCCCCACTCCACAACCCCATACCACCCCACCCCACTCTCCGTGGGTTCCAGATTACCAGGAGACGCGGAGCCAGCAGTGACAGTGTCGGCCTGCATGGGTAGGATGCCGCTGAGGTTGACCACCCTCATCTTCTTCAGGATGGACAAAGTGCGGGTCACGACAAGATGTCCTCCACCCCCTCCTCTCCCCTCAGCCTCTCTTCCCCTCCTGCTCCCCTCGTCGTCGTCGTCGTCGTCGTCCTCGCTGCTGTCGTCGGCGGCGAGCAGTGCCCGGTCGTCGTCGAGGATGTCGGTGGCGGTGTCGTCCCCTGAGCCTCCGCCACCTCCCGCGCCAGGCGGAGAATGGTGGAGTAGCCCTGGGAGAACTTGATGAGGGTGGCGGCCATTTGCTGCGTCTGTGGGAGACACGCACGCACATAGACAGTCACGAAGGCACGTGCGCGGAGGGGGAAGGGAGGGGGGGGGGGGGGGAGGCGTAGATATACACACAGCACAGAGGTAGACACACGCGCACACACAGACACACACACACACAGACACACCACACACACACACACTTAGAGACACATACACACACATGTACGAACACACACACACACACACACACACACACACACACACACACACACACACACACACACACACGCACGCACGCCGCACGCACACACACACACACACACACACACACCACACACACACACACACACACACACACACAAGCAAGTACGGTACACATATGGAGTTCACTGAATCTCTCTTGTGGTCAAGACCATCAGCACACAAAGTCAGCTTCTTGGACTCTGGCCCGAGAAGAGTAGCAAGAAGTCACGGCAATCTCTGTGTGTGCTACCGAATGCCTTACGCCCATGATACTCGAAAGAGAAACGCCACTTCAAGGTAGTGAGGTGTTTCCGTCCTTCGTGAGTAAATTACAATCCACTAGCTCCCCAAGAGAAAAGAAACAGGGACAATATATGAAGGAGATAAAAAAGAGTAATCATTTGTGTGCACAATTGAACAATTGGTCACCCGATGAACAAGTAGAGAGAGAATTTCCACTTGTCTGCCAGAAGATTTAGTTCTCATGGACAGTCGGACGGTTAGATATTTCAGTCCCTGGTTGTTTGTTTTAAGCCTGGCAGTAAGGTTTGTGGAGATAACTCTTACAAATCACTGAAGCACCTGTTACAGGCACTGTCTTGACGTGCGTTAAAAAGGTTATGTAGGACATTGATACTGACCTGAATGTTGCTGTGGGTTGCATCTGTCAGGATGACATGCGTTGAAAAGACTTGGCCATATGGAAAGGCTTGGTAACAGTAACACCCTGTTGTAGTGTTTGCATTGCTTTCAGGGCAACAGGTGCAATCTTGAATTACTTTTGTGACTGTCAGTTGTACAGGTGTGTGCAACTTTGTTAAAGCAAACAAGAATGGGTAGATCAATGTTCCACCGTCAGAACGTGAATGTTTTATTAAGACAGAGCAAAAACAGAGAAACGTTGTTAAGACAGTTAACTTGAAAGGTTGTTATCACTCACTAGGACTGCACAAGGACATATCTGTGGACACTCGTAAGTAGATGGATAAAAACTGTTACTGGAAATGAGTGGGCTAGACACTGCAGTATTTTCTGCTGACAGCACTCATGCTGCAAATACTTCAGCTAAATTCAACCGAGATGTTACCTTGGAAACAATACAGAATACTGTTTGTTAGTCTGTTGATAGCATCCTAAGGAAAATTTATTTCAAACCTATGCACAAGAAGGTAAGCATGTTCCAGATTATTCTGGAGAAAATATATACTGTGAGAAAGTCATTAAAAGTTAAGGGTTGCCATTGTTTGAAATTGGTGTACTGTACACGTTTTGTTCCAGTTACCATGACTGATGTTTCTGATCTCTGAACTCTCACATGACTTCTCACCAGCCAATGGCAGATGAAAATGATTAACGATCGCTGGTGAAATTTAATTGTTTTGAGAAAAGGATTAGATGGTGCACATCTCATCATCCACTGGCTTACTTAGAATAATTCCAAAATTGATTTTACTTATGATTAGATTTCATTTAGTTTTTATAGTGACAGAAGCTACTACCAAACCTCACAGAAGCTGTCGCACAACATGGAAAAGGATTTTTAGCTTGCTTGTATTAATTAGATTGAAATCCTCAAAGGCTGCAGTCGAGTTTTATAATAACAACCGTTTGCATAACCACGTCCGTTATGAGAACACAGGTAGGCAGGCAGACAAGCAGGTAGATATACATACATGTGCAGTTGTATGGACAGAAGACACAGAGAGATTACGATGGGAGAAAAGTGGACACAGACAGTCCCATGACATCCTTTGTCTGATTGTGTTAAACTTGACAATGCAACAGCAAGCAATTGAAACTGCAGAATGGATCAACCAAGTTCTGGTGAACTGCATGGATTGGTGGGTTCCAGCAGCATTGTTTGCCTGACCTGAAATCTGGTTAATCCCAGATTTGACCAGCCTGAAAAGCAAATGTCAGTGCCCCATCTTGGGGTAAAGTGTGATTGACTGTAGATTCAACAAGAAGCATCATCTTTCTTATTTAGAATGTAGTCGCACAGTGAGGCGACTGCAGGTGGAAATCTATGCAAATCTGAACAAGTTTAAATGGTATATCCGCCAGACATCACAAGATTCGGTTGTTCATGTTTTGGCGGATATATTATTCAAACTTTTAAAGATTTTACTTAGAATGTATTACTAACAAAGATGCAGTTTTAACAAACAGACTGAAATGCATTCCCTTTCTCTAAGATCCTCACTTGGACCTTCAGGCAGGTGTCTTGCTGTTGGGGTCCACAGTCAGCACTGTTTAGCAAACATGACAGTTCTTGTAATAATAGTGTGTGTGGTTGTGTGTGTGTGTGTGTGTGTGTGTGTGTGTGTGTGTGTGTGTGTGTGTGTGTGTGTGTACACAATCAATGTAAGTGCATGACAAGTCAAGTGTATGTTTGTGTGTGTGTTTGTGTGTGTGCATGCGCATGTGTGTTACTCTGTGTGTGTGTGTGTGTGTGTGTGTGTGTGTGTGTGTGTGTGTGTGTGTGTGTGTAGATGATCAAATAAGTATGCGACAAACTGTGTATAGTGTGTGTGTGTGAGAGTGTCTGGGGTCAATATATTGCCACAGTAAGGCTGTCCATGGGGAGTCAGGCTCTCTCTATAGAGACTATATGTAAAAAAAAGGTGTTTTGCTGTAGTCAGGTGCTCCCTAGAAATATATTATGCTTTAGTCAGGCTTTCTCAGTGACACTGTATTGCCATAGGCTCTCCCTGGAGACACTGTTGCTATTGTTGGGCTCTCCTGAGGATACTGTATTGCCAAATGCGTGTATCTGTGTGTGTGTGTGTGTGTGTGTGTGTGTGTGTGTGTGTGTGTGTGTGTGTGTGTGTGTGTCTCCCCTCTCTCTCCTCTGTTTTAAGTATCAAATTTGCCATTCTATAAACTTTTCAATGGAGGGATCTTGTCGTAAGTTTTGTTAGCATGCACATGTACATACATTCACAACTTTTTCTTTTAAAGATCAGTGGTAAACTCTCTGTCTGTCTGTCTGTCTGTCTGTCTCTCTCTCTCTCTGTCTGTCTGTCTGTCTCTCTCTCTCTCTCTCTCTCTCTCTCTCTCTCTCTCTCTCTCTCTTCTGTTTAAGTATCAAATTTACCATTCTATAAACTTTTCCAATGGAAGGATCTTGTTGTCGTAAGTTTTATTGCATGTACGTGTACATATATTCACAGCTACTTGATTTCTTTTTTTTTTTCTTTAAAAGATCTGTACCCAGCCAGCACTTTCTAAGATTAGTGGAGAAAGGGAGGAAATTAAAAAAAAACAAAAAAAAACCATGTCCGATGCCAGAGCTGAGTCAGAGTCCAGGAGTCTTCCTGCCTTCTTCGAACATGCATGAGACAGCACAGCAGCCCTGCTCATGATGAAATATGGGCCAAGTCATTCTCTTCTACATGATTACTGATCATCATCAAACTCTGTGAAATTTCAGATTCTTCTTGCCGTCACAGGGCCGAGATCTGTTTAACATCTAATTCAGCTCTCCACTTGCACCTAAGATTGCATCAGGTGAACTCAGTTTACAGTTCAAGTTGCTCAGGTGGTGTAACGAAAATAAACCGGTTCCAGGAAAGAAAAACCAGGGGAAGAAAATGCAGGCCTTTCCATTGCAAACAGAGTTACCTTTTCTCAGTTTAAGGGTGGAGCAAATAGATGTAGTGAACCAAATATTTTGTTAAAGGCACACACCAGGCTAATGACCAGGATATTGATAGGGCTGTATAGGGAAGACTCACAGAGGGGTTAGATTGAGAGGGCATGGAAGATCATGCAACAGCAAATAAATGAATGAAATGTATAAAAAGAAAAGGTCACACATTTTTTCATGCTTGTTCAGGTGACGAAGGAGCATCAGATGATGCTGCAGGACACGTGGTGTTCAGACCTCAATGTGCTGTCCTTGTGGATGTCTGATCGAGTTCTTCTCCGTCACCTATGATACTGGCTGTGTCACCAGCGACTCTTTCGGAGGCCTTTTCTGGATGATGTCACCAAGAACATCAATGGTGCTCTGCTTGTGTGTGCAGGTCTGTCCCTTGGTCTGTTCTTCTCTTTCTCTGCATGTATCTGTCTAGGTCTCTGTCTCTCACTCTGTGTGTGTGTGTGGTGTGTGTGTGTGTGTGTGTGTGTGTGTGTGTGTGTGTGTGTGTGTGGGAGAGAGAGCGAGAGAGAGAATTAGTAACATAAGTGAGGAGATGATGATTTCTATTTTGTGTTTGATTGTCTAAACAGGTTTTCATCATCAGTTTGTTCCAGAACAAAAGTATGTTTGCCTCCAATGTACAGATTCACATTATCAGTTTGTTGCAAAAGAAGATTATATCTAAAGATCTACCTTTGTCATTGTCCAGGTCGGGGGAAATTCGTGATGGTATTGCTTAAGTGCACTAAGTTGATGTATCAATAGTCAGGCTTAACACACCAAGGTTATCTCTGCACTCATACACGCATATGCACACTCATGCGCGCACCAAACATTCACCTCTCTCTGGGAATGGGAATGTGACGCATTCGTTTTTCTCCTAACACGATGAGAACAAGAAATACAATTTCTATGCTACTTATAATTAATCATGAACAATCAAATCAACAACAATGAATATCAAAAACATAAAAGATCAATACTTCCTAATCCGGTTATAATAAAAATGACTTCTTACCTGGCCAGGTTTTCACACACACAACCACGCTTTCACACCACACCACAGTTCTTGAAAAAGTCTCTTCACGTCTTCTTCAGCACTGCTTGATGGTGACCGCCCTTGGTTGACTGGCTCCAGGCTTCAGGACTGGGTCTTCGTGGTCGTCTCTGGGATCTCGACGTAGAACTCTTCTTCTTCGTCTCTTTCACCCACCTCTGGGTTCAATTTCAGTTTGTCTGTCTTCACCCACCTCTGGGCTTCAAACTTAGTTTTCTTCTCTTCCAGCTTGTCTTCAACCCTAAGACTTAGCTGTCTCTTCTATCTCCCAGACCACGTTCTCTCGACCCTTTCTCTGTCCTGATCACTCCTCTCCTCTCTCTCTCTCTCCTCTGTCTTCTCTCTCTCTCTCTCTCTCCTCTGTCTTCTCTCTCTCTCTCTCCTGGTGTTATTCTCCCTCACGTTGTTCTCCCTCAGTTTATATAGGGATGGAAACAAAGGATCCCCTTCGGGCCATGCCTTTTGTCCATGCGGCTTCTCAAACCCCAAGTTCACAAGTACCCTGAATTCTCCATTCGCTACATTCTCCCACACATCAGCATTTACACACATCCCTACCTAATTGATTAGCAAACAAACCTTAGCACCAGATGGACATAGAAAATTCCGCCGACTTCGGTGGTCACTTAACACAGTAATTATCTTAAGGAGGGCTACTACAACCTCCACACACATTCAGCCAGCCTGACAATAGAACCAACACAGTGACCACGGCAATACCATCTGAACAAATCCAAGATCCTGCTCTTCACTGACTGTTTACAAAAGAACCTCAGCTGACTAAGTGTCCAGCGCTCGTAGTCGTTACATCCCTTCCCCTTTCGCTATCGGGCAGGTCCGAACTCTCACTACCTTAGGTGCCATCTGTCGTCTGACCACTTCGTCCTCCTTGACACAGTCGGCTGTGTGTGATGGTAAGGTACCCTGGTTAATGGGCCTATTACTATTTGTATACTACGTACAACGTCCCTTTGCCTCTAAGCGTTTAATGCTTTTGTGAGAGGTTTCACGCTCTTGACAGTCATTTGTTAAATAGCCCTTTGTGGAAATCCCTGCAAAATGATTTTTTTTTTTAATTGTTATGGTGCTCAACGTTTTGATCAAATTTTTCCCACTTGCTGAACATACATGATTATTGTCCATGGATGTTTGGATACTGTATTTTGTTTAGCTGATGTGTTAGTTGTCTTTTAAAATCAGATTGATTGTTCTTGGTGATGATCATTTGTCTCACTGTTGTTTTGTCCACACCCAAAATCTGATGAAAGGAAAAAAAAAGCATTGTTTAGTATGTCCAACCATATAAGTTACAGAGCATGTTTGGGTGAGTAGTTTGTCCTGCACGGGTGAATGACGGTGTATGGTGTTTGATTGTACATGTAGTGTTCTGTGTTCATGGAATGACGTTGACTGTGTCATCATTCATACAGGTGTTCATCTGACCGGCATGTACATGCACCCTGCAATGGCCACTGCCATGACCTTCAACTGCAAGGGCACCAACGCGCTGGGGCACCTGCTGTGTACTGGATCGCTTCCTTCCTGGGCTGTTTCGTCGGCATCAAGTTCAGCTCCATCCTCCGGTGCCTACGGCAGCGAATGTCATTGCTGTCCAGAAAAAGAGTGATGTTGACAACACGACCTACGATCAGGGGAAATCAAGTCAGATGAAGGATCGCAGATTTGTTGGGCGTGAAAGACGTCTCACAACAACAATGGCAGCCGGCCAGGAGACACAGAAAAAGATAAGTGATTGTGGCATGATTCACAGTCCAATTCTTTCTCTCATTCCAGAGCAGCAAATTCTAAGAATCAGAGTATTGTTATACTTCTGGATGGAAATGTATGTACAATACACACACACACACACACACACACACACATATATATATATTTATATATAGATTTTAACACTTCATTTTTTAAAAATATTCTTAACAAAATATTATGAATATACAAAATTTATGTGCATGAGAAATTATATATATGCATATATCTATATATCTATCTGTATTTATCAGTCTATCTATATGTAGATTTCCCTGATCAAACTAGTGCCATAATCGTGCTTTTGAATGTAACTTCACTTGAAGGAGAAGCGGGGGGGGGGGGGGGGGGGGGGGGGGGGGTATGCCCACTGCTTGGTTTTTTCATCAGTAGTGCCTGGACATTGTTGCTGTTAGTGCTACCTTGGGACATTACAGAACAGATGAGCATGTTGCAAGTGTCTTCACCATCCTCTGGCCGTAGTTTAGTCAGGTACCACGACTAGGAGAAAAATAAGACTTTTCTTATGAAAATTGTCTTTTTTTCAAGATACTTACCAGACTAGTGATGAAGGCTACATCTTGTCTTTGCACCTAATGGGAAAGGCTAGGAGAACAGATCAGTGTTAACTGCCAGGTTAGAAGTGATGTGTCAGTCAAGGGTGATTAGCTTGGAAAGTACTTAGACACAGTGAATCATTTCCCTTAGTTTGAGTCAGCCGTCATGGAGCAGTGGTTAGTGTTGTATGTTTCACTGTCAGGCTGGGAGGTGGCTGGTTCGAACTCCAGCTGAAGCAAAATAATTTGTGGATTTTATTTAGCCCCAGCAGGCACCTGTCCTGAGTGGCATGTGTCCAGAGTTGCTGAGTGTGCTGTGCACTCAGACAGGAAGACTGGAACTTAACAGTTGAATTTCATCCACATACTGGACGCCTGTCAGACAGTATTGTTCATATTTCCCGACCAACACTGCAGGTGTCTGGTCTCAGGAGTGTGGTTAATCCCTGGACATACTAAGAAAGGAAGCATAGAGTACAGCCCTGTCATGTCGTCTCACACTAGAATGGAACTCCAAAGCATCATCTTAATTATCCTCATATACATGTGACTTTTTTTTTTGAAGTGTCTGTTTCTGTGGCCATTCATACTCTGTAGACGTGGTGACATCAGCCTGATTTCATCTCCCTGTCAGTGCCTGTGAGAGAGTATGTGACAAAGTCTCTTGTGTTGGAGAGTTCACGAGGACTTCCACGGATGGACGTGGTGGCACTCTTTGGATGGGACACTCGCTTAAACTGGTTCTGTGTCCAAGCGATTATTGTCATCAGTAGGTGTGTTGGCAATGCAGACCGGAGGACAATGCTTGATGTGCCAAGTGAGGTTTCTCCTAGGGTTGTGAACAGTGCCTGGTGTGGTGTGCAACCCATTTTTGGAGTGACAGTCTCTGTTGCAGTTGGTGCAGATGAAGCAGGACGACTGGGAAGAAGCAGAGGCTGCTCGCTGTTTGTAGCGTGCTCCTTTCTCAGCTGCCTGCTGGGTTCTCTCCTCCTCGCCTGTCGATTCCTCTCTGCACCATG
>JAFLJL010004540.1:0-5000 GCA_018398815.1 Conus ventricosus
GTTCATACGAATGTTTTTAATTGTGTGACCCAGTCGGAGGGGCTCACCAAAAGAGAAAACACAACAGTTTCATATGTGTTATATTACATCAGTTTCAAATGATTTAACGGGGAAATACAGGTCGGGTGGGAAAGCATTCACTTTTTAAAACTGACATCGCTGTGTAGCGCGAAATCTTGTTTTACTAAAAGCAGGTGGGGTGTGAAAATCAGTTCCATGCTTCACAAGCACGTAAGCACGCAGATAACAATCAAAACATGCTACCGGGGTAGGGAAAAACTCCGCTTTTTCCCAGTGAAGCTGACCAGTGCCGACATGACGCTTTGGGCCTCTACCCTGTCGGGTAGGCACCCCAAAATCATTTTCTGTCAGTTGTAAAAAAGAAAAATATGTAGCCAAATAGTCTGAGCTGAACATCTTTAAAAGGGGGGACGCAGCCTCCTTTCGTGGTGTCGTTATCTGTTTCAATTGTTTTTTATCAGAAATCTTTGTGGTGTTTGCCAGCAATGGTATGAAAAGAAAACCCATTCAGTTTGGTATCGTTCTTCGTCATGCCCCCCAAAACCAGGGACATCAACGACCACATTCCTGCATTCTGGACAAAATTTTAAATGAAGAAAACGCCCCTTTTCCAACACACATCAGCCAACAGCAGTTCACATTACTGTAGGAGGAAAGCTTGGGAGGTTCGCGGGGAAGCTGGCCTGGGCTGCAGTCCCCGGTTTAATCAAACAGCGGCCGCCCCACCCCTTTCCTCTCACCTTTTCCTCTGAGACCATAGGGGGGTCGAGTTATCCCCCTTCTCTGCTACAAGACCCTCGCAGACTATTGGGGAGAAGGCATTACCGGGTACCAAGCTCTTAAGAACACCCAAATCGGGGAGGACAGTGAACAGCGGACAGTCATGTCCCTGTAGTCTGTAGCTCTTAGATACAGCATCTCTGGGGGGACAAGTGAACGACGGGACAGTCTGCCCCGGGTTCGGTAGCTCTTAAGATACACATCACTGGGAGGACGGTGAACAGAGGGGACAGTCATGTCCCTGACTGTGGCTTTTAAATACAGAAACATCGTGAGGACAGGGAACAACAGGGACAGCCCATGCCCTTTAGTCTGACTCTTAAGATACAACATCTTGGGGGGCAGGTAACAGACGGGACCAGTCCCTTGTCTGTACCCTTTTAAATACACATCATCTGTGGAGGACAGGTGAACAACAGGACAGTCATGCCCCTTTAAACTAGATTGGGGTTTGGGAAAAAAGGTTTAATTTTTGGTGGACCCCCAAAAATTAATCTCTCCATAAAAATTTGGGTTTTTTGCTGGGCAGGTTGCCCTTTTTGTGTTCTAAGGGGCTTTTTAACTCTGTTTTTTTGATGCCCCACTTTTGACACGGGGGCCTAGCAGAACCAAATTTTAATATGGAGAAATAATTTTTGGGCATCCACCAAAAAAATAACATTTTTCCAATCCCAACTCTACATAAAAAACTCATAGAGCAACGAAACATTTGCGCAAAATGAGGGGAAAGCTTTTTTCTTTCTGAACCCAACCCCAAAAAGGAAGATAAAATCCCTTGGGTTTTAAGCATGAACGCCACCAAAAAGGAAATAAACCTTTTGAAAAAGCATGAAAAAACTAATGCTTAAATTTGATTTCAAAAAACACATAAAAATTTTTCCAAACAACATTGAAAAATAACATAAAACAAATCCAAATGACAAAAAATATTCATTAAGGCGGACAAACAAAAAATTTCTATAAAAGGGAAACAATGGTACCCCAAAACCCCCAACAAAAAAATCAAAAAATTATTAAAAAAAAGCGATAAACCACATTGACAACACCAAAAAAAGAAAAAAAATTTTTGGCACCAAGGGATTTAGGGAAAGTAGAAGCAACAGCAAAAAAAGAACCCTTTTAACCCTTAAGACCACAAACCTAATTTTCCCCAAAAACCCCTACTTGTAGACTGAAAAACCCCATCAAAATCGAATTGGGCAAAATTAGAAAAAATCCTGGAAAAAGCAAAAAGGGGACATAAAAAAAAACCCACGAAACAACTCTGGAAAAAGACAATTTTCCAAAGGGTTTAAAAATTTAAAAACAGACAAAACAGTGTTCCCTTTACTTTTGACATAGGGGACTTTTTTTAAAAAAGGGGAAAACTTACTAAAGCACAAAGATTCGCCAACAAAAAACAAATATAACAATTCTGAGAGGAAATCATTCTCCACACCAAAAAAACCCTTTTCTCCTAGCCAGGAAATTTGGATAAAAAAACAGCAAAATTCCACATTCATGTCACGATGGATCTTATGTGACGAAACTGTGAATTAGTTGGATTTTTCATGTTTGTCTCATATACAGAAAAAATTTGGGAAACAGTTTTCTTTTAAAAGGAAAGAGTCTTGCCACGTTAAACATTTAAAACCAAAAACCATGAAAACAAGAAAAAAGAACTTGTAAAAATTTTTTAAACCCCTAACCCAAAACACAGTAGAAGCCAAAAAAAAAAATAAAAATTTTTTAGACATAACATTAGACCTTTAAGGGTATACATCAAACCATAAAAAAAACCAATGCACACCTGCTCTAAAAATCAAAAGTAACCACCACCCTCCTCTTAAAAAACCAAAACCCAATGGGATAAACAAAAGATTATCAAACTGTCATCAAAGGAAAAAAAATTTAAAAGGCAGCAGCAAAATCAAAAGGCCGAAAAAAAAAGGCACAACTCAAATTAAAAAACAAAAACCCCGATAACAAAATAACAGCAACAGGAAAAACAGGAAAAGAAAAAATTTTATGGTATAACCCCCCAATGATGGAAAAACAAAAAAATAACGTAGGAAAAGAATCCTCAAAAACCTTAAAAAAATCATTCCCAAAAGAACAGACTATCTAAAATATTCAAAAAAATACCGTCAAGCATCATCTCGTGTAGCCCCAAACCTTAAAAAAATAATTGATTCTTCCAAAAAACCAAAAACAACACAACCAAAGAGGGAAAAAGGGTATCTTTAAATTTCACAAAAAAAACCAGTGCCCCCGAATAATAAATTCCTACAACAAAATTTTGTACCAAGCTACTAACAACAACGTGATAAAGAAACAACAAGGAACACGGCCACCCTTTTTAAAACAAAAAAAGCAAAACCCTAAACATCTTTTTAAAAAGAAAAATAAAAAACCAAACAGAATTAAGTAAAATATTTGGAAGCTAAAAAAAAAGAAAAAAAATTACAATAAATGGAAAATTTTAAAAAAAGCAACACAACAAAATTCAAAAAATGACTAGTCTACAGAAAATGGGGAATTTTGTAAAACCCCCCCTACTCCCGAACCCCCAAAGTAAAATGATAAAAAATTGCAGGCATAAATGGAAAACTTTGTCAATCACCACTCCGTAACACGCCCCCCCCCCCCCCCCCCCCCCCCCCCGGAACGCGCCCCCAAAAAGAAAAAAAACCGCACCACGTGCCACACGCACAGAACTCACCGCCCACACACCACAAAAATATAACACCGGTGGCGTCACAAATTTACCCTGAGGAGAGCGTTTTTAGCTTTAAACAAGCCTTTTAGGTTTTTTCCTCTTTATTTAAAAAACCTATTTTAAACTGTATTCGCTCCCTAATGTTGGGCCGTTAGTTTCTAATGGCTTTTTAACTCTGGGATGTAAGATCACTGAATGACCGCGCACTGCATCAGCAGATAAGAAACCCGGGAAAACCAAGGCCGGATTTAAACCACAGTGCCCAAAGGACACCCCTGTTTTTTCGGGGTGAGGGAAATTTGCACAGGCCCTCGATCCCCGGCCTGAAACCAACCCCCGACAAACGAACGAAGATTGGGGGAAACTGGATGCAAAAATCGTCCAAAGACTCGATGCACTGATAGGGAAAAGCACCCTGGAACACAAACTAGCCACATATGGGACATTGTGTATGCCACATGTAGAGACGCCTATGGAGTAAAACTACCCAAAGAGAAAACACCTCCAAAGAAATCCAACGCCAAGAAAAGATGGACAAGATCAGAGTCCAACAGAACAACCTCAAGAAGCAAATGAAGACCGCACTGCCAGCTGAAAAACAAGGCTTGGAAAACTGTGGGAAGACCTGAAAGAAAAACGCAGCGCCCTCAGCAAAGCGGAATCTGCGAGGAAGAGGAAGAGCAAAAAGAAGAAGACACAAGAGCGCTTCTTCAGAGACCCCTTCCAGTTTGCCAGAACACTGTTTGAGCAGCCAAAATCTGGGACCCTAAGTGTGGACAAAGGAGTTCTTGAGCAGCATCTGAGGAAAACATACTCTGACTCACAAGCAAAGCACCACTCGACATTCAAGGTCTGGTGTGGCCAACCAACCCTGAGAACAGTTCAATGGCAAGCCTCCAACATTGGCGGAAATCAAGAAGGTGGTCGACAAAGCCAGAGCCAAATCATCACCAGGGCCAAACGGAATACCTTACCAGCTTTACAAGAAATGTCCCAAGGTGCTGGAGTGGCTCCACAGGCTGCTGCGATCGGCTTGGAGAAACCAGAAGATCAGCGGCCAGTGGATGACGGCAGATGGTGTGTACATCCCCAAAGAGCAAAACTCAAGTGACAGCAGCCAGTTCAGGCCAATATCACTACTGAACGTCGAAGGGAAAATCTTCTTCTCTGTCATGGCAGCAAGGCTGACCAAGTACCTGATGGAAAACAAGTACTTGGATGTTGTCAGTCCAAAAGGTGGCATCCCAGCGTGGCTGGCTGTGTAGAACACGCCACAATGATCTGGGACGCAATCCAAAAAGCAAAAACAGAAAAGACAAACCTGGACGTAGTGTGGCTTGATCTGGCAAACGCATATGGATCTGTGCCCCATGAGATGATACAGTTGGCTCTTGAATGTACCATGTGCCAAAGAACATCCGCGACATGCTCAAAAGTACTTCAATGGCTTCTCAATGCGGTTCTCTACCAAGGAGTACACAACTGATTGGATCAACTTGGA
>JAFLJL010004540.1:10000-15546 GCA_018398815.1 Conus ventricosus
TTGAGGACATAGAGAAGCAATTCTGGGTAAATGGGCACGTGTTGGGGGGGGGGGGGGGGTGAGTAAGCTTTGTGGACACAGAGAGAAATTTGTTGGAAAAATGGGCACGTGTTGGGGGGGGGGGGGTGAGTAATCTTTGTGGACATAGAGAAGTAATTCTGGGTAAATGGCACGGTTGGGGGGAGGGGGGTGAGTAAGCTTTGTGGACATAGAGAAGTAATTCTGGGTAAATGGGCACGTGTTGGGGGGTGGGTGGGTGAGTAAGCTTTGGGGACTTTGAGAAGCAATTCTGGGTAAATGGGCACGTGTTGGGGGGGTGGGGTGGGGGTGAGTAAGCTTTGTGGACATAGAGAAGTAATTCGGGGTAAATGGCACGTGTTGGGAGGGGGGGGTGAGTAAGTTTTGAGGACATAGAGAAGTAATTCTGGGTAAAAGGGGCACGTGTTGGGGTGGGGGGGGGGGGGTGAGTAAGCTTGTGGACAAAGAGAAGTAATTTCTTTGGGTAAATGGGCACGTGTTGGATGGGGAGCAGCAAGGAGTAAGCTTTGTGGACATAGAGAAGAAATTTCTGGGTAAATGAGCACGTGTTGGTTGGGGGGGGTGAGTAAGCTTTGTGACATAGAGAAATAATTCTGGGTAAATGGGCACGTGTTGGGTGGGGGTGGGGGTGGGGGGGGGATGAGTAGCTTTGAGGACTTGAGAAAGTAATTCTGGGTAAATGGGCACGTGGTTGGAGGGGAGCAGCAAGGAGTATGGTTTGTGGACTTAAAGAAGTAATTCTGCATAAATCAGTTTCCCCATGAGATTGGGCAAGACTACAGTGTTGAAAAGGACCTGGGGGTCCCCTCAGTACTTTGTGGTGTGGAGAAAAAGATGTTTTAGTCATGCAAAAAGAAAGACATATTGTCCTTCTATTTTTTAAAACCTTCGAGCTTGAGGTTTTTTTCCCCTAATGAAATGTGGTGAACTTTTTTCTTTCAAATTTTGCATCCACAGTAAATTGCCACACACCACAGGCAACAAGTATGGGTTCATCAAAAAAGTTTCCTTGTCCTCACAAGACCTAGCCATTCTTTCCCATGTCCAGTCCTGGACTTCTCGACGCCCTTACAAACAAACTCCAAACTGTGCCTGCGCCCTTTCACAAAAAGACAACAGCACTACTTCATCAACAAAAAACTACAGCACTACTTCATCAACAAAAAAAGACAACGCACTACTCCATAACAAAAGACCCCAGCACCACTCCTCAACAAAAGAAACAGCACTATTTCCATCAACAAAAAGACAACAGCTCTACTTATTGGAGGAGAGTTCCCGACGGTTCCCATTACGGCAAGCAGATGGCCTTCAGTTCACAATTCCACAAGACACCTCCTGTGTCTTTGACAACAACTGTGAGGATCCCAGTCCCCTTGCAAAACCTCACGGTATCCACACGCCATCAACAGCTCTCTCCCCTCTCTTTTCTCTCTCTCTCCCCCCTCTTCTCTTCTCTCTCCCCTTCTCTCTCTCTCCCCTCTCTCTCTCTCTCTCCCCTCCTCCTCTCTCTCTCTTCTCTCTCAGCTTCAACTACTCATCCTACTAGCTTGCTCCTTCATAAGCGGGTAACCCGAATTATCACTCGCCTATTGCTCCCGGAAGGGAAGCTACGTTAAGTATACCTGTTGGCACGCATAGCGTTGCAGGCAGTTGGACGCTGGCGTTCGCGGTGATGGATGTGAGAGTATGTGTAGGTACATGTGTGAATGATAATGTAAGTGCTAGTGAATGAGACAGTGTGCAAAGTACACAAGAAATTTTCAGTGAGTGGCGGCCTTTTTCATTCACGAGTAGATCTTTCAGCAAAAAAAGTGGTGTGCAGTTTTGGGTTGAATTAATTTGGGGAAACAGCTTCTTCAAGAGAAGGCTTTATTGCTTGTCATTGTCAAAGAAAAAAAAGAAGAAAAAGAAAAAAAAAAGCGCCTGTGTTGCACGCTTCATATGACAATACAGTTTGGCGTATTGTTCATAAATTTCCGCCTGTGTGCGGCTGTACTATAATTCGCCTGTGTGCGATACACAACTATCCTGTTTTGCCTGTGTGTGAATTGGCAGTACCATTCCACCTGTGTGTGATTTGGCAGTACCATTCCGCCTGTGTGTGATTTGGCAGTACCATTCCGCCTGTGTGCGGTACATGAGGTATAACCCTAGCTGATCATGGCCAGTCGTTCTGGGGCACAGGACCAAGAGGTCACAACTTCAAAAGGGGGAAAGTCGAGAGACTAGATGCATGCATCAGTCAAATACTTGGACGGATTTTCTTGGGCTGGGAAAAGGCTATTCATAAGCTGTTACCCCGCCAAAGACTCGGACAATGACCGGCCATATCCCAGGCATCGCGTGGCATCAAGAGAACGGGGTGATTCTCTCTCTGACAAGGAGGGAGAAGAAACTGGGTCAGGTCCGCTACGTTAAGTACAGGTGCATGAAAGGTAAACAGCTGGTTTAAGAAAACTGATAATGCCCCGCTGAAGCAATGCGGGCTCTGATTCATAGTCAGATGGAAAAATCAAAGATGATGCTGGAAGATGCTATTTCCCTGGAATGTCAAGATGATGACTTGAGGAGGGAGATAGAACAAGGCTTGGACAACAAAAAGAACACAGCTGACAAAGAGGCTGACTCAATGGCTGAGATCATCAATAAAGATTTGCACAGGGGGTTTCTAAACACAAAACTTAATGAAAGCTTGATAAAACCAACGCCCATACAATTGCCCCCAAATTTCAGGTGCCCAAAGTGAATCCAGAAATCGGGAAGGGTTTGCCAGCCACTGTCAAACAGGCTGATGTTAAGATGGCTTCAGTGCAGAGACCATTGTCAAAGCCACAGCCGCACTGGCACAGAGCACTCAGGTACACTCAAAAGTATAGCAAGAAAAAGTTGACTGATGCAGGGCGTCAAAGCCTCTGCATTTATCAGAATGCTGATGCTCTGGCCTTGTTTGGTCATGCTGTCTCGAGCTGTCAGTAAAACACAGACAGGTCGTGCCCCCCCCATCTCCCCAGACAGCTAACAGGATTGTGCAGTGAGAGTGTCCCCATTATGGTCAGCTCTTTTGGAGACGATCTGACTGCTTCCATCAAGGAGATCAAAGAGCTGGACAAGACTGTCACGGGTGCAGGACCAAGTCCTTATCAGTCCCAAACATGACAACAGGCAATGCAACGCAACCAGGCAGAAAGGCAACAACAAAGAAAAACGTCCTTTTTTAGGCCAGAGAAAACAACTCTACGGCCATCAAAAGAAGTTCCAGGGAACGAAACGCAAGACAGTTCTACCAGAAGAAAGCCTAGAGCTGTGTCCCCTTGGATGGCCAGTGAGACACCTATCCCCCCCTCATCTGCTGGATGAAAGAGAAAGGGGGCTTTACTTTTCAAAATGGCAGGCGTACACAAAATGTTTGATAAATAGGAAAAGTTGTGACAAAAGACCCTGAAATTTTATAAACAGGTGTGAGCTTCAAATTTGATTGTTTGGGATCGGCCAAATCAGACGGATTACCACTTTTAGCGTGAGTTCAATGCATCAGAAAAGAAAGTTATTGACAAGAAATACAGAAACCTAGCCAAAGAGGTGTGATTTTAAAGTGTCAGTCTGAAACAAGAGCGTTGTTTTCACCAGTTTTTGTTCAAAGAAAGATAGAACCCATAGAAAAGATATGAACATAAAGAAACTAAACGAAGATATCGTTTATTATCACTTCAAAATGGAAACCTTGCATACTGCACCATAATAGTAACTCCAAAAACTGCTTCATGGCTTCAGTTGACTTGAAGGATGCAATTATCAGTATCAGTTTAAAGAGGACATAGGAGAATCGCTAGATTTGAGTGGGATGGCCAGGCACTTAACCAAGCTGTTAAAACCTGTGTTGGCCACCTTGTGAGGGGAAGGCCATCTTTCCTCAGTATTTTTGGATGATTCACTTTTGCTTGCAGAGACGAGAATGTCATGTGCCTCCAATGTATTTAACACAGTGAAACTTCTGAGGTATCTGGGATTTATCATCCATCACCAAAAGTCAATACTGAAACCCACACGTTGCATTCAGTATCTGGGAGTTATCGTTGACTCTGAGTCAATGACAGTAACTTTAACACCTGAGAGAGTAGCAGACATGGTTTCTTCTTGCCTGTCAGCTGTCAAGAAAGATACAGTGAGTATCAGGGAAATGGCGACAGTGATTGGGAAAATAGAGGCTTCCTTTCCAGCGGTGATGTATGGGCCACTTCACTATAGACGGCTGGAGAAGAGAAAAAGACAGCACTGTTGCTGAATGCAGGGAATTTTGGACAGACACATGACATTGTCGCCGCTTGCCAAAAGAGAACTGAACTGGTGGGTCAACAACATTGAGACTGCTTATGATGTTATTCACCAAACAGAGCCTGATGTCACCCTGACCTCGGATGCGTCAAAACCTGGATGTGATTGTGCATGTGAACAGTAAAACTCTGGGGGAGAATGGCTGCCAGAAGAAAAAGAATTTCACATCAACTATCTGGAACTTAAGGCAGCATTTGTTGCTGTTTCCTAAATCAGGTTTGTGGGTGACATGTCCGTATCACGATAGACAACACAACTGCTGTTGCATGTATCAATCATATGGGAACAAGTCATTTGATTCATGTAATGTGATGACACAGATGATATGGAACTGGTGCATTGACAATCATGTATGGTTGAGTGCTGCTTATATCAAGGTGAGGAAACCACAGCAGCAGATGAGGAGTGAAGGAAAACACAGCAGCAGATGAGGAGTCAAGAGGAAAACACAGCAGCAGATGAGGAGTGAAGGAAAATAAAGCAACAGATGAGGAGTCAAGGAAAACACAGCAGATGAGAGTGAAGGAAACACAGCAGCAGATGAGGAGTCAAGGAAAATAAAGCAGCAGATGAGGAGTCAAGGAAAACACAGCAGCAAGATGAGGAGTCAAGGAAAATAAAGCAACAGATGAGGAGTGAAGGAAAAACACAGCGGCAGATGAGGAGTGAAGGAAAATAAAGCAGCAGATGAGGAGTGAAGGAAAATAAAGCAGCAGATGAGGAGTGAAGGAAAATAAAGCAGCAGATGAGGAGTGAAGGAAAATAAAGCAGCAGATGAGGAGTGAAGGAAAATAAAGCAGCAGATGAGGAGTCAAGGAAAATAAAGCTGGATGGAAACTGAACACAGAAGAGCGTCACAAAGCATTCATACAATTACAGATGAATCCTGACATTGATACAATTACAGATGAATCCTGACATTGATACAATTACAGATGAATCCTGACATTGATACCATTACAGATGAATCCTGACATTGATACCATTACAGATGAATCCTGACATTGATACCATTACAGATGAATCCTGACATTGATACCATTTGTCAGGTACTGGGGGTCCGACGGTCCGAACAACAGGGAGAGTGGAGTCAGGCACCATACACACTCACCACAAAACACAAGGACAGGACTCATCAGATTTTATTGCAATACACTCACATGGCACCATTA
>JAFLJL010004541.1:5000-12500 GCA_018398815.1 Conus ventricosus
AGACTTTGAATTTGTATCCTCACAGGCTTCATTTATTTCCCTCAAAACACGTGTGTTGTGATCACTTTGTTTTATTTTACACAAGTGTTTAAAGTCAGCTTTTGAATCAAGATAACCGTACAGATCCTCGTCGGAATTTGTCTTTCTAAATATATTTAACTTGGAATATTTCGTTTGTTTCGTCACTTCGCATTCTTCATCCCACCATGGTGGTTGTGCACGTGAGTTTCGTACAGTCTGTTTTGACCCAGTGCCTGAGCGTGACCTCATTTTACTAGCGTGCGGGCGGTGGTGTGTGTTGTGTGTGTGTGGTGTGTGTGTGTTGGGTGTGGTGTGGTTGTGTGTGTGTGGTTGTGTTGGGGTGTGTGTGGTGTTGTGTTGTGTGTGGGGTGTGTGGTGGGGGTGTGTGTTGTGTGTTGGTTGTGTTTTTGTTGTGTGTGCCGCTGCGTGCGGTGTGGTGCATGCTTGCGCGCGTTTGGTTTTTGTTGGGTGTGGTGGTTTGTTGTGTGTGTTGTGTGTTTTGGTGTGTTGTTGGGGTTTCGCGCGGCGTGGTGTTGCGTCTGCGTGCGCGCGTGTGTGCGCGCGTGCGTGGTTGTGTGTGTGTGTGTTGTCTGTGTGTGTGGTGCGTGTGTTTGTGCGTTGTGTGGTGTGTGTGTGTGTGTGTGTATCGGTTTGTTTTGGGGGCGTGCGTGCGTGCTGCGTGCGTGGTGCGTGGGGCTGCGGGCGCGCGCGGGGTGGTGTGTGGGGTTGTGTGTGTGTGTGTGTGTGTCTTTTAAAAGCACAAAACCAATTTCATAGTGAAGCTCCACGGTACTCCTTTTGTTGATTGAGGAGTTCCAAAAAAGGACGTTTGCTCTAACGAACTCAACGTAGGGAAAGGGGGGGGGGGGGGGGGGGGGGGGGGGGGGGTCAGCAGGAAAAGCAAACTTTCACAAATGCTAAAAGGGGGGCGGGAAATCAGGGTAGGCGCCGGACTCGTATCTTGTGTGCTGGGGTTGCGGGATCGTTTCCGCCGGGCCTTTTGGGGAAAGGGGAAAACTTTTTCCCTAGGAGTTGCTTGGCTGACTCCATTTCCCACGTCCTTCAAGGACTATAAACGGGGGTTTGTGTGTGAACGCCGCGTGCACTTGCACTCACGTCAAACCCCATCCCAAACTTTGGGGAAAAACCCTTTTTGGCCGTTGGTAGGATAACGCATTACATAGATGCCCCTGTGTGAGAAGGGACAAAGGGAAAGTAAAGAAATTGATGAAGACAGACGGATCACACGGGGGAAAAACGACGAAGAAGCGTGGTACAGCCTTCTCGGTACTACCTGTCAACCGGGGTGATTGAGGGGGGAAGGACAGCGCACAGCCCAAACCACTCCAGCTTGCTTAAAAATTCATTCATTTTTCATCTTTCGTCAATCAAACACTAGTAAGTCTATAATTTACTACCATGTTCATGAAAAAAACATCAAGCTAGGGAATCAAAAAAAATAAAAATTTTTTTTTCCAATTTCACAAAATCATTTGTCTAAAACATCATTAACTAACCCGGGTATAAAAGATTTCTCTTTCCCGGGCCAGGGCTTAACTATTCACGAATCAGTCTTTCTTTTTTTTTCTTTTTCTTTTCACTGCCCTTTTCAAAACACGACACAATGCGGCCTGGTTTGGTCTGAGGGCCCCGGGGTAGGGGGAAAATTTGGCGTTGGTTGGGGTTCTGTTGGGCGAAGTGACGTCCCAGGTATGGGGTCGCCCCCCCGGTTAGGATAGAACATGTTAACTCGATCTGTTCTCCTTTCTTTCTTCCTGCATTAACGCATTCCCCCCACTCTTCTCTCTCTTTTGTCTGCTTTATAAAAGGACTGGTTGCTTTTCTTTTTTTTTTTCTTTTCTTTTTTTTTCTTCTTTTTTAATTGCTTCTCTCTCTCTCCACATCTCTCCTCGCCCTTCCTCTCAGACTTCTCATGCTATCTCTCAATTTGGGTTTCCTTCTCTCCCCCTCACTCTTGCTTTTCTCTCAAGCGATAAAACCCTCCTCTCTCTGTTTCCTGTTCGTTCCCCCCCCTCGTTCTGGTTCTTCCCTTCACATCTTTTTATTCTTTCCCGACTTCCAAAAAAGGGCAGTCCTTTGGGGTTTTGTAATTTTTTCCCGCCCTGACACCCAAAATATCCCCTCAAATTCCATTGGTGTTCAAATCATGACAGTCACCCAAAACACCTTACTCTTGGGGGGTCAGGGGTCTTTTAAAATTGTTTACTAGATTTCCCCCCACCACCACTCCCTTTCCCCCCTTCCCATTAAACGGGCCCCGTGGGTTAAGTGTGGGCACGGTCATAAAAATTTGCTGGCTGAGTCGGGGTAGCGCCCGACGTTGATTAACAATGACGCTGGTTCCACAAAAGTGGCCAGGGTCTGGAAAGGGCGTAGACTGTCTCGTAGACCGAGGCGTCGGTCAAAAGGCTTATCAGTCTGGGGGATCGTACCTCTCCATGAACCCTCTCCTAAGTTTTAATTGGACGGACCCGAACCTGGGCCAGTCTACGTGACGCCAAAAAAAAATTTTGCGTTAGAGCTTAAGTCCAAGGGGCTGGTGGCGATTGACCAAAATTTGGTTGATTTTGAATTTTGACCGTGCATTTCCCCCCTTGAAAAAGACATCACCGCAGTCTCAAAAAAAGGTAAAAAAAAGACACAACCAAATTTTGTGACCACAGCTACACGCGCAAGTTTGAAAAATATTTTAAACCCAACGGTTATAAATTATAAAATATCCCTTATGAATCCACTCCAATGAGTTTCATTGGTGACTCTTGCGTTATTTCGACTCATTTTAAACGACCCTGTCCCATTTTATGAAATTTCCCCCTACCTGGGGTTTTTGCCACTCTCCTTTTCAAAATTTTTTAAAAAACAAAATATAAATGTCACGATCCATGACACTTCACGGGGAAAATTCCATCCTCGTTATTGCAAATAATGCTTACTAACAACGACTTTTGCCCAAAGCAAATCATTACAAAACAGTTCACACAAAAAATATGAACCTAGCCAACTGGGAATGAACCCCTTTAAATCAACATAAGGGGAATCAACACATATTATCAAAAAGCCCCCCGGATATGACGATTTCCCTTGGGTTGCAGCTTGTAACTACACGGCTTAAATAGTCCCCCGACATTCGTCGACCTGGAAGTACGCATCGATATGTGGGGGCGCAGTGCCATTGCCCAACGCAGAACCCTGCTGTTTTTCAGCTTTTGCCCCCTGCGGAATTTGAGGGTTGGTATTGTCCTATCACAAACTTTTCCCTAAAGTTTTTTGGGGAACTTCTGCAGGGCCCACACAACAGCTAAACATCCTTCTCCCCCCTTTGGGTACCCTTCTTACACTTTGAAAATTTCCCTGCTGCATATCTCACAGGAAACTGCCCTCTTCATGCTCTGCACATACTGCAACCTATCCCACCCCCTATGCACTGTCCCCAAAATGGTTTGGACAATTGGTGCTTCAAATGGGAGGGGAACCTATTTTTCCAACACCGTCGAGTGTTTGCCCCTTGCTTGACCATTCCCCACTGCCGGTTTCCTGCCTTGCCCAATCACTGAGAGGATCGTGATTGCTGCGAAATTTGGAACAAACCCCTATAGAACCCAAATAAAACTAGCAACTCCTGACTTCTTTTTTGGTCTTTGGTCTCTCTAATTCCTTCTTCTCCACCCCCTTTCTGGCTGCTTTGGTCGCCCCCGACAACAAAACCAGGAATCAGGCTTGGAAAACCAACGGGCACTTTGTTGGTTGGCTGTGAGATTGGTTTGTCTCCCCTCTCCAAAAGCCCCTAGCTCCTCATATGCCCTCCCATGTCCGGATGCTATCGAATGTCATCCATAAAATTTACAACCCCTTCCAACCCCCTTCAATACTTCCTCATACCGAGAAAAATTGCGGGTTCGTTCCCACCCCAAAAGGGGAGTACTGCCATGGTATAGCCCCATGGGAGGGAGAATGCTTGTCTTCCTTTGAGTCCTCATCAGGATTTGCCAGTAACCCGCTCAATTATCCTGGTGAAATAGGGCTTTGTTGGGGGCACTGAGCGAAAGGGTCTCCTGTTGGGTATGACCTCTGCATCGCTTGGTGACACTGTTCAGACGTCTTAGTCCCCACAAAATCGTGCTCCCCTGATTTTTTCCCTCATAAGCGACGGGGCATTTACGATGATTTGGGGTTCAATCCCCCCGGGCCCAACATTTTTTTCACCTCCTTCGTCACTTGCTTGGTGGCATATGGGATGGGTAGGTTTTTCACATGTAGGGTTTCTGTGATGTTAACCACCGTCATGTCTTGATTGTCCTGCTGGTTTACACGGGGCCCCTATACTTTTTAGGACCCCCCATTTCCCCTGTCTTCTACTTCAGCCCTTCAAACATGACATCCCTGTTGACTCTTCTCCTGGAAACTCGGGCAAAAAATCCCCCCTTCTTCTGCGGGTCTCCTTCCCCTCCTCTTGTTCTGTGGTATGTGCTGAGTCTCACGCTAAAATTTTTTTTGGGAGCAAATTTGCATGGAAAAGTTTTGTTTTTCCATTCACATCGTTCGGTGCCTGATTACCTTTTTCAAGATGGTGAATGGTCCTTCCCAAGCTCGCAGCTTGTTGACCCGGGGGAACGAAACGGGATTTGATCTCCCACCTTGGGGGAATTGCTCCTCACCTTCTGTATTTTGTTTTCTGGACCCCCCAGCCTCCTGAAAACTCCCCCCTTGCACCTTACATGCTCCTTCCTATTCCGTAAGTCCACCACATACTTTATTGGTTTTGACTTTTCGGACCCTGTTCCCCGGGCCCACAGCCTTTGAGAATGCACACCGGCCCCCGAACTGCCGCCCATACAGCGCTCAAATGGCGAAAAGCCGTGCTTTCCTGGGGGGCCCCCCTGTAGGCGAACAGTCCCGTGGAATGTAGCGGCCCCTTTTGCGGCCCTTTTTCCCTCACAGAGCTTTTTAAAGATGCCCTTCAACACCGTTAATTTTTCCCCAACCCATTGCATTGTTTGGTATGGGGAGGTGAGCAGCTGTGGACCCCTAGCAGCCTTTTGACCTCCCTATCCCCCTGAGGTGAACTGTGCCCCCCTGTCACTGAAAATTTGTGCTGGCACACCCACGCGAGAAAAAGAGGGGTACCACCCCCTTCAGCACCTGTTGGATCTACCCCCTTTCAATGCAACTGCTTCTGGGATCGGTCGGTAGTCCCCGAGTGTCAAAACATACCTTGCCCGCCCTTTGGAAAAGGGGGCGATTGGGCCAATCAATCAACAGCCCCCCCCGAATGGGTGTCAAAAATTTAAAGGGGGCTGTTTAAGAGGCGCTTCCCCTCACCCCCCCTTGTGGCTGCCTTTTACACAGTCACATGACATGCAGAAACCTTGTGTCTGCCATTGCTCCTGGCCAAGAAAAATCATCAAAGTTCGGGCACTTTTTTGGGGGCCCAAGCCCCCCATGCGATCGTGACCCCCCTGCATGACAGTGTCACGATAACCCGTGGTACCCCTAACGGGGCACCTTACCTGCTTCCCCTTGGTGAACACTCGGGACAACAGCCCGCCCTTTTACAAGAAATCTGTCTCCCCCTTAAACCTCCTGTTTCTCCCCCTTTGCCAACTCCCAAAAAACTTTCCCGGGGAAGGGGGCTTGTCCTGCGCTGCCCTAAAACAGGCGACACCTATGCCGACTTCCTTGCCGGAACGACTAACGGTTTATCAACCTTTCCCCCTTCTTTCTCCCTTTTTTGAACGCCCCTGTGCAGTCAAAAACTCAGGATCCCCTGGTCCCCTTTCACCTGGAATTTTCCCCATGATCCATCATGGGGGTTTTCCATCACCCAAAGCGACAACTCCTGAAAAGTAAGGGGTCGTACTTCAAACTTAGCAACGGAAACTCCCTCACAGGCCCTCGATTAGGTCAGGTTGGATTTGCCCCCGTCAATCCCTTTTCGACCAGCGTTGTTCGTACTCCCCCATAACAACCATGCTCGTAAAACTTTCACCCCGCTGGCCAAACCACCCCTTTTTCACTGGGAACGAACCCCTCGCCTAGTGCCCTCCATCCCCGACACTGACTGCTGTCCATGCTAGCCTAGGCTGCACTACCCTCTTCAGACGAATCCCTTTTTGGGTTCCATGCGGTCGTTTCCCTTACGACCCTTATCCACCTCTTGCAAGGCTGCTGCCTTTTGGAACCCCATGCGACAATCCCCCGCCAATTCCCCTTTTTGGAAAAAGAAACACCTAATGTCCCTTTTTCCCTTTTCCTTCTGCCCCCCATGGGTTTGCAGACTTTGCAGAAAACTCCCCCAGCTCCTTGCACTTTTCACCCGTGCCTGGCACCCTTTTTTCCTCACTTTCGTCCCAAAGGCCTCTCTTAACCTCTGCGAAATTAACACTCCCCCGCTGTCTCTGGGTGTTCTCCAAATGTATGGTTTAAATCAGGGCCGCAACCCGACAAATCGTTCCTTCATAACTAGCTTTTCAATTCCCCCCTTTTTGTACCCCTCAAATCTAACCATTTTTCCCAAAAAAGTGATCTAACGTGCACCAAATGAGTGTCGCTCCCTGCTTGTAATTTAGTGAACGAAATTCTTCCTGAACCCCCCCTCTGTGAGGGCAAATCCCTTCATTAAAGACTCCTTCAGCACCAAAATCGACTGTTGTTCTGCTGGTAAGCAGTGAAAATTGCAAAGCCTTCCCCCAATAGCGCTGACAAAATACTGCCCACTCTTCTGGGGCCAACCTGACTGGTTTGCAAACGTTTCGAAAGCATGTATGCTCAATCGAATCGGTCCCTTCCAGAATTTTTGGGAATTGGGGCGGGGGGCATAGCGCGCACAGAGCAGGAAATGAACACACATCGGTGGCCTCCCCCTGCATTCTCACTTTCTTAAAACCAATTGAACCTTTTAAACTTTCGTTTCCTGCGTTTCCCTAGCCCGATTATCAAGCCTGAATCTTAATTTTTTTGTTTCCTGCTCATTTTTTCTGTTTTTCCTGCTTTTTTCAGTTTAAACTTTCCCGCTCTGCTATTGTATTCCTGGACACGGGCTTTTCTGCCCCCATCTTTTTTCCATCTTTGTTGGGTTTTTAAAGAAAGTCGCAACTCACCTGGTAACCCAAATCCGAGCGCGTTTACAAATTGTTTAATGGGGTGTTCTTTTTTTCTGCCATTTATCCCCTTTTTTTTTTTTTTTTTTTTTTTTTTTTAACAAGATTTTTTTACTACGACAGCCCAAAGGTGGTTACCGACACGAGTGACGTAATAGCACAATCCCAAATGATAAATTAGTTGGGAAAACTAATTAGTTTTATAAACGCCCCCCGGCCTGCCCAACTAGAGAGCGAATTATAGGGAAACTGTGCGAATGAGTACTCTGGGTGAAAAGCCAACCCATATTTTCTATTTGGAAGCAATGCCAAGCCTTATTTAACTATCTTGGGAACATCAGTAGACAACCCCTTGTCTTAG